>OOFB01015513.1:9668-46934 GCA_900323305.1 Trachyrincus murrayi | reverse complement strand
TTCTTTACCTTTCGCTTGATCCGGTCTGTTTGTTATTGTGTCTATCCAAGTCAAACACTTAGAACAATCAAAAACAAGCACTTTTAGAGCACATGCATTGACGGGCGGAGTTGCCCCAAAGGGTTACAATGCAGATGTTCTGCGGCTGCATTCTCGCTCAATATTGGACACATTTCAAAAAGTGTTGTCCGCATTAGTCAGTTAGACCCAAAATGTTGGAAAAATGGGGTCCAGGTTGAAAAATCACGAAGTTATCCTTTAAGTGATGTACTAATGGAGTTGTTGTACCAGTGAAGATATACTGGAGAAAGTCTTTTAGGGAAGGCCTGCATACAGTTAAGAGTTGCTTTATTCACCCTAGCTCAAACACTTTCCTGAAAGATATGTGATGTTTCCAAAAGCAATATTGTGTTTTATTTGTTTTTACGATCTGAATAAGAGTGCATTTACTGCTGAAGAGCCAATCTGAGTCAAATTGAGCTTCTCTGTCTGACAAAAGAGCCACCAGGTCATTCTCGTTTAATGTGTTTTTCAAAGTAAGCTTTTAGTGGTTTTTATACTACTTTTTATACATTGATGGAGCACACGGTACATACACAACAATTGTGCTGTGTATATACAAGTATAAATATATATCCAGTAAGTCTGTAGAATCTAAATATATAAGGCTCCCAGTCCTACACTGGGGGCCTGTATCTGTCTCTCTCTCTCTCTCTCTCTCTCTCTCTCTCTCCATATAACCTCTGTTGGCGCAACATTTGTTATTCTTATTTTCTTCCCCCTCTTCCCCTGTTGCTCTCTAGTCATCTTTGTTCTCCTCCCCCCTTTAACCTTGATCCATCCACAAACAATTGTACTTTCCTCCCTTTCTCACGTTCACTTTGTTTGTTCTCCTCTTAAGCTCTCTCCACCTGTCGCAAGTCACCACGCCCCACCTCTCTCGCACTCGCTCTATCGCTCTCTCTGACTCTCCTCTTTTCCTCCCTATTGGGGTGTGTGTGTGTGTGTGTGTGTGTGTGTGTGTGTGTGTGTGTGTGTGTGTGTGTGAATGTGTGTGTGTGCGTGTGTGAATGTGCGTGTGTGTGTGTGTGTGTGTGGAAAGTCAGATGACTCATTCTGTGTGCTTCCTCACTTCTCTACACAACTACAATATTTGCTGTAAGTAAGTGCAGCGCCCTGCTATTTCCTTAAAGGCAGAGAAGATTGCTCCTCCATTAAATACACTAGTAAGCACTTTGGGATTCTAATGATTGGTTGTTAACGCAGTGCCTTAATTACAATTAAACACTACTGTAATTAGCATCCGAGCGGTCGATTGAGCAGGGGTGGCCAAGAACAGCATTGTTGACTCCACATTCACGACTTAAGAGGCACACAGACCACTGACACACTTACCTTCATGTAATGATATTAGATACGCATCGAAAAATACATAATTTATGAGCACCTCCGGGCAACCGTGGACCAACAGTGTTGGCGTTAAAAGCATGGTGAGAGGAAGAAATGTGGTTCGTGCCATGAAGGGGAAACCGAAGGCATTAGGAATTGGTTTCTTTCTCTTAAACCCACCGGTGGGGAGTTAACACCAAAACATGGCAAGCTCTACCATGTCTTAGCCAAATCAGATACACAGATTGGCCCTTTTTTAGATCTTTGTTCTAGAGTTAGCTTTTTTTTAAGTGCTTTATTGATGAGTGATACAAGGCTTAAGTGCAGAGGTGAGTGGAAATAGAGTGGTAATCGGTGTGCTGCAGTGCATTAGGTATTGATTGACGGACCTAGACTTAGTCTCATCGATTGCCATTAAACGGTGAAGCTTCTGATACATGCTAGGGGGTCATTGTTCTAACAAATATCTTTGTTAAAATAAATACATTTTGACATTTAAATATTGCATAACTTCACAAACCGTGACAAAGTTGTATCTGCAGTTATCAAAATTGAGCGACCCCTTTTATTTTATTATCTTGACTGCCTGTTGTCTTGCTCTAGGTAATAGCAATGTCCAACCAACAATCCTTGCATAAAGCCTTGATACACCACGTCATTGAATATATTCTCATTAAAAAAACTCAATGCTGCATATGTTAATAACAGTACATTGCGTATCTCAAACTTTATGTAGGAGTCTGTTCTATGCTCTAGTGTATGCCCTATTGTTATCATTATCCCTGTATTATTAATTTCACAACAACATAAAGTCAGTAAACTGAACACTGCGGGGTGGGGGGAAAGAAAATTGATAGATGGAAAAACATATAAATATATATAAATATAAATGAATATCTTTAATAATAATAGCAAGTTCCTTCATTGAGGACCGTGAAACGCCATGTTTACATCTTGAGTGTGTTATAATAATATACATGTGTTACCCACCCTATGTACAGTACTTATCACTTAACCAGGCTAACATTAGTAAGTGTATAAAGTAACAATAATACAAATCACTTATTCAGAGGTGAAAATGACTCAACTATAAAGTTAAATGGGAACTTTGCGGCTATTCAACCGGCTTTGTATCATTTCAATGTGGGTAGTATTTGCAAAATGAACAATGTTTAACTTTCCCCCATGTTGCCTGCACCCAGATCTCCCCGCTACTCTTGTCCGCCGGATGACGCCGGATTTGACGTCATCATTTGATGACGTCAAATGACGGTGTTGGGGTAAGATTTTGCATCTGCGCTGAGCTGCGCCCCAGACACACTATATCCCTAGTGCGGATAGAGATAAGGTTGAAAAGCGGCAAAGTTCCCCTGTAACTCTTTTCATTACTTTTTTACTTGAGTCAAAGTATTGCCTTTAATATCCCAAACAATTTTTTTAACAAAAACATATATGGACAAAAAAGTAGTGGACGGAAAAAACTAACGGAATCTTTCATCAACCATATTGATAAAATGCCTCTTTTTTTAAAAATCAATATTGGTGCAGTGCGCAATAGCTGTGGCCCAAGCATGTCCATTTTGACCTGCTTTCACCTGGTGAGAGCGAGCAGGCTAGGACCCTCAGTGAGAGCTCCTCGGGGGGGGATGCGCCTCTCCGTGATTAGTTGTAGCCATTAGTGCTGCCGGCTGTACTGTGAGCGGTGATAGCTCCACCTCTTCGTCAGCCTCTTGTTGGTTCATTAGAGCGGGACAACGAGACAACAAGGGGCTTGTCTCCAATAATAAAATACCTATTAATACCTCGCTCCTCTGCTGAGAGCAATCTGCCCGGATGATTTAAATAAGAGCAGGGCAGCCGGTAGCAGCGGGGCCTGGCGGTTACTTTGCAGGGTGTGTTTAATTGACTCACACACACTCAAACGCGCACACGCAGTCATGCATACACGCATGTGCGTGCACACACACATATATCTGCGTGCGCGCGCACACACACAGACACACAGTGGTTGCAATGTCAAACTTATCTTTAAGCGCATACACTTGAACTAGTTTTGGACCGGTTCAAGGGTGCAGGGGGGTTGTTTGCCGCAGTGACAGAGGGAGAATGATAGGACATATTACTGAGCGAAGAAAGTGATAATGGATGAGCAGTGGAAGGAATCCTAGCGGTCCCCCTGGGGGCTAGCAACACTTGGTAGTAATACGTATTTAATGTGGATGCTGTGTGCAATCAATAGGAACCGAATGGGGGAGCAAAAAAGTGAATTCAACATGTTTAGGCTGAGTTCAGTTCATAGTCCCTGGCAATCCCGGTTTATTCGAGTAAATGTAAGGCCTGTTCACAAGCTATTGTATATACTACCAGAGCCTGACCTATACTGTATTTTAGGGGTCAAAGCTGATATCGATAGTGAAACAAAATAGAAGATAAGATAGAATGATAATAATGTTATTGTGTATTCAATGCACTGGAGACAACATTGCAACACTAAACTTTATACTGGAAACCGGTATCTGTAAATGTTATTATGTAATGTTGGCAAAAAAGATTGTTTCTCATTAAAATATGTCGGATCATTGGTTAAATGCCTCCACATTTGTAGATGCCTGTTGAATGAAAGGCTCTACTAGAATAGAATAGATGTCTGTTGAATGAAAGGCTCTACTAGAATAGAATAGATGAGTGTTGAATGAAAGGCTCTACTAGAATAGAATAGATGTCTGTTGAATGAAAGGCTCTACTAACTTGAGGCCCTCCTCTTGCAGGTAGGATGCTCCTCCCTGCCACTCTGATGCTGCCGGTCCTGCTGGGCCTCAGCTGGACCGCGGGCGCCCGCGGGTTCGCCCGCCTCAACCAGGACACGGAGCTGCGCTCGGCGTTCTCTGTCGCACGCACCAACAGCATGGAGGGCGGGCCCAAGATGACGGTGACCTTCGATGCCGTCTACGTCAACATCGGCGGCGACTTTGAGGCCAAGGCGGGCCTGTTCCGCTGCCGCATCCCTGGCGCCTACTTCTTCTCCTTCACCGTGGGCAAGTTCCCTCACAAAGACCTGTCGGTCATGCTGATGAAGAACCGCAACGAGGTGCAGGCCATCGTCTACGAGGAGAACTCCGGGGAGGAGCGCAAGGTAACACACGAGCAACACTGGCAGTGTTTTATGTCGTCAACCTGAAACCTCTTAAGCAACGCTGTCTTAATAGTGTATCCCGCTATGGAGGAGATTCTAAAAGTGAACTGAAATAATGACTCAAAAAACGTGGTCTCAGTGGGGATTTTAAACTCTAAAAACATATCGGGCCCCAGCACAAGAAACATCCTCATTGGATGTTTTATTGCAGTATGGCTACCGTCACGGTCGAAGGAGTACACGTGTGTTTGCGATGAGAGAAATGATCAGAGGGAATTATATATCGAGAGCAGAGCTGGGAGGCGTAGATGACTGGATTATGCATGTGGACAGTATTGCTTACATGTGAGGAAACTCCCAGTCTATTGTTGTGTCTCTAAAGTATTCGGTGTTACTCCTCAGGTGCAGAGTCAGAGCGTCATGCTGCAGCTGGACTTCGGCGACACCATATGGCTCCGTCTCCATGGCGATCCTCGCTACGCGCTCTACAGCAACACAGGACACTACACCACCTTCAGCGGCTACCTCGTCTACCCCGACACCTACGACTACCAGTCCCAGCAGCACCGCCAACACAGCACCTACAACTCCCAGCAGGCACCTCTGCAGGAACACGCCACGCCCTCCAAAGACAAAATGGCCACGGACCGCGACGTGCCGGGACTGACCGACCGGAAGATACAGCGGCAGGAGGAGCACGTAAAAGAGGAGGAAGATGAAGAGGAGGTGGTGGAGGTGGAGGAGGAGGAGGAGGAGGAGGAAGAAGACGACGACCAGCGCTCTGCCTTCTCCGTGGGCCGCACCCAGAGCATCATGGGAGTGGACCAGCGGGGCATGCCCCAGCACCAGCCCATCAGCTTTGATGCGGCGTTCGTCAACATCGGCGAGGACTTCAACGTGACGCTGGGCGTGTTCACCTGCCGCGTGGCCGGCGCCTACTACTTCTCCTTCAACGTGGGCAAGCTGCCCCACAAGACGCTGTCGGTGAAGCTGATGAAGAACCAGCTGGAGGTCCAGGCTATGATTTACGACGACAGCCAGGGGGAGAAGGCCCTGCAGAGCCAGAGCCTCATGCTGGCCCTGAAGGCCGGCGACACCGTCTGGCTGTACTCCCACCAGAAAGACGGCTTCGGAGCTTACAGTAACCACGCCAAGTACATCACCTTCACCGGCTTCCTGGTTTACCCCGACATGCCAGCCCCTTCCACCAGCAGCCAATCAAAGGCAGGTGAGAGGAAACCCTAGCTGCCGGGAAGTCAGGAGACAGGAGATTGCCGCAGGTGAAAGCCAGGAACTTATACAAGATAGAATAGGCTGTAAAAAACACGGACCAGGTCTCAGAAAGTAGTGGCGTTTGTGGGTTGTAAGCTAAAGTGGTTCGAAGGAGTCTGTAAGGCAGGAGCGTTGCGTTGATGTAGATATATTTTGCTTTGCGGCAGACTTGCGGCTATACATTTTGGGAACCCACCTGTCTTCAATGTAGAGCTGACTGCATTTCCCCCAGGATTTCCCTTCATCGTAATGCAAAACCACACAGACCCATGAATGACTGACATTGGTATTAAATGCTTCTCCCGTTCTGTAGGAAAAACAGGACAAAAAAAAGAAACAGAAAGTGTTTCTCGTGTATTATCGGTGGCTTACAAATGTGAAAATCATGTGGACAGTTGTGTGTGAAAAGTACTATTTCTTTTTATATTTCACTCACAGAAAGAGAGGGAAATAACGAACGGGTCAAACTGTAGACGATATCCATTCTGCTTCCAGTGTCTTTGACCACAAGCTTATTACCCTGAGGGGACACGGGCCAAAAGTTAACTTATAATAACGGCAAAAAAATCTGTTCATGTCGGATGGTGAACACTGCGGAGGAAAAATTAATTGCTTCTCTCGCACCAATGAGCATGTCTGTTTAATTTCACACTGCCGAGAGATACACGATGTTGCTCATTTTGTAATCAACTATGACTTAATTAATTCACCTGTTTCCACTCGATAGGCGCTACTTGAAATGATACTTTGCTATGGTAGAATATTAAAATGTTTTGCCTCAATGTAATTTCATTTCAAATCAGAGCTTAAACGCAACATCCAGGCTGGTACACTGGTTACAGGCGAGAAAGTTGAATTACTATTGAATATCCGAGACTTATTTGGTGTAATGTACCGTGGCAATGAGGCCAGAGCTCATAACAAGGCGCCAGTCCCTGGATTCACACTCTTAGCATGCGCTCACAACAGCAGACATCCATTTCTCTCCCTCGCCGCTAAACTGAATCGAAGCGTGATATGGTGCTAATGCGCGTCTGTCACAGTAAAATGTCTGTGGCTTTAATGTGTTCCCTGTCTTTATCTGTAACGTGCCCCACCTGGTTATACAGTGGAGCAGATGTTTTCTGTGATTGCTTTGGTTCTGCTAAATGGGCTGAAGTAACCAAAATAACTTTCCTCAACTTTCACCCAGTGAAAAGTTGACCACACTACAATTGTGACAGTGAGATGAAAAGGCAACGGAGATGTGGGTGTTGAAATTGTGAGTGTAATTCATTTGACAAACTCAAATGGGAGCTTGTGTTTGTGCATGCACGCCATGGGAAATGCTCTGAAATAAAAAATAAAAAAGTCACTTTCCACAGCTTGACAGTCCCAATACATACTTGTAACAATGTTGTTCTAATGCAACTGAAGGTCTGTACAATGTGTTGGATGTATGCTTCTTATTCTCCAATTAAAAACTAATCTTGATGTCAATCCGAGCTGGGTGAAAGTGCACACTAACTATTCAGATACTTCAGCTATTATTTTGAGTTGGTACAAGGAAAAGAAAACTGTATAAGGTGTAAAACCAGCAATGATCTTTTCTAAACACAACTATATTCTGGTTGGCCTGATCCAAAATGAAATAATTATAAAAAGGACTGACTAATACATGGTTTCTGTGAATTGTGAAATATTTTGAATATTTTATTACATGTAAACAAAAGCTTCAAAACCTTGCCTAAATAAAATTGAAGAAATATTTCAATACAGGCTTCTTGGTTATTTGTTGTCTTAAAATTTCTGACTTTTATCATTACTATTTTCTTAAGTAATGTTTGGCTTTTCCAGTGTCTGGGTTTAGCTGCATCAAGATACAAAGGACTGTTAACTTTGCTAATGGCACTTCATGGGAGTGATACGCAGCTAATATTACACAACTTTAAAACTATCTTTTAGAAAAACAATTGTAAAAGGGAATCTAACCCAACCCCAACACAAAACGTATGGTCGATCAGATAATAAATCCCAAACACGACAACAACCAACAATGACCACCAGCACAACGCCAGCACTGTGTTATTAGTTCATTTATTTACATAAATATTTCCAAAGGGTTTTGCGAGATGGGTTGCCCGTTGAATTACACATACTGAACAGCAGGGGGCACCAGAGGCGCTTTCTGCAGCAAAAACCAAGCCCGGGGCCCGGGTTACTTCTTCTCGGGAGCCTCCAGCTGGGGGGTGTCCTTGGCCTCTCGGTGAGCGGGGAACACCTCCCAGGGAGAGTTGAGGTCAAACTTGCGGAACTCCTGCGTCAGCTCCACGGGCTCGGCCACCACGCGCTTCACCTCGTCATCGTAGCGCACCTGCCAACAAACAAACAATGTTACTTACAGCTGCTGTGCAGCCACATTTCAGCCTGTTTTTACTGGATGGTAGGACTCACGAGTTAGCAGAAATTATCAATAGAGGGACATTAGCTTTATCAGATGGTAGCATATATATATATATATATATATATATATATATATATATATATATATATATATATATATATATATATATCAAATTCAGTTTAAGTTAAGCCTAATATACAAAAAATCCCACCTCAGTGTCTGAGATTTGGAGTACTATCGTTGACCCAGCACTCATATGTGGCCCACTGGAGCACTTGGTGTACATCTATGAATAAAACTGCTCAAACAGAGACCCATCGATGGCATGGGATTAACCTTGTAAGCATGCGTGACTCGTGAGCCTCACCTCAACATATCCAGACAAGGGGAAGTCCTTCCTGAAGGGGTGACCCTCGAACCCGTAGTCTGTCAAAATACGCCTCAGGTCTGGGTGGTTGGCGAAGAACACGCCATACATGTCCCATACCTGGAGCACACAAACAAACACAAGGCTGTATTGACCAAGTAATTCCCTCTCCGGTAATGTCTTACAGAGATGATGCCAATATATCTGGATCTTTAGAGTAGATAGTTAAGTCTGTCGCCTTTATTTTGGAAGGAAAATCAGATTTAAAGAAAAGACAGCATGCTTCAGGCTTGTCAGTGTTGTTGTAATTCCCATTGATCACCAACAGGTGGAAGTATTCAGTTTAATACTACTGGTACAAATGTCAAACCCCACTCCATGAAAACAGTTGATCTTGGTGCTTTTGGCTATCAGAAAGGTTTGCATAATTAAACGTGATAAAAAGCAAGACAACCGGCAATGAGCAAAGTGTACTGTAGCAATAAATATCCATAAATACATTAGCCTGGTTCTGCCTATCTTGTGACCTTTCACAAGAGAGTCTGGCCTTTCACTTTTTGATGAAGTGTTCATCCGAAAACTTTAGATTTGTCATTTTTTTCCTGTGTGTGTGTGCAGTGCCAGATCGAGTTAGAATAAGATGTAGTTAAACGTAAATGAGTCTAGGAAATGCTGACATGGGAAATGTACAGTTTAGTGCAACAGCCACGAATCTTCAGCGGGAGAACATTTTGTGTGCAGACTGCAGCTCACCTCCCTCTCGTACCAGTTGGCGGCCTGGTGGACAGTAACGACCGAGTCCACTGGTGTCAGCTCGTCTGTGTACGTCTTCACGCGGATGCGGGAATTATAGCGCAGGGACAACAGGTTGTAGACAATCTGTGAGCGGTCACACAAGGAGAAAAACGAGAACGTGAAATCCTCCGTGACAATATCTGTTCTGCTCGACTGTCTCTGCATGAGGCTATTTCGATTTTAGACCATTTCTGACCAATCAGGGCATCCCTTCCGTGATTGGTTCAGGGAATCCTTCTGTCAATAGGTGCGTTTCCACCCACCTGTTTTTATGCGCATTTTCAATTTACACATAAAAAATCTGGAGTTGAAATATTGCAAAAAGGTTTTTACGCTTAAGGGAGGTGGAAAAGTTGGTATATCGATAAAAGGTAAATGCGAAAAGTGCAATGGAAATGGATTCAGTGAATACATGATGACGTACAGAAATCACGTGACTTAAATGTCACTCAAGCTTCCGCTCGTATGCACACAGGGCTGTTACCAGAACTCTTCCAAGAGCACACAGCTGTAATATTAGTTGTTCAAAACTCTCCGTTTACATTGTCCAGTGTGCTCTCCATCACCAAGCTGTCATTTCCTTCGTTTGAGGTTTGACTGGCGCTCTTTTAATTACGCCATCTCGTTGCGCCCTCTTCTTCTGCAGTGGTATAATGTCACCTGACTGGAGAATTAGCGCCACCTACTGCTTATCCCAATGAACCAACTCCTAATATTCACATAACAGTAGCGGATGGAAACGCACCTAATCCCAGGTGGGTGAGTGCAACACTTCTCAATGGCGGAGAAACATAGGGAGGGAGGGAGCGTTGTTTGGGGTTGTTTACTTTCAAAATCTTGCTCTCTTCTGCACTCTCTCTTTACAACTCTCAAATCTTACCTACAGCACCTTTAATGGTGCGTAACAAAGACACAAACACCAATGGCATATACATACAGGTTTTTGTCAAGAAGAGCTCCATAGAGTCAACTACTTATCAGAAAAAACCGTTTGTTTATGATTTTGTCCAAAATGGCTTTGATTTCATTTGCCATTTAATAGTGGTAAAGCCATCTATAAATAATAAAGGAAGTAAATTAACAGAAGCTAAGTTAGACCTGGTTCATGCAAGTCATATTAAGTACATATTCTTGGTTCCTATTTTCCATAAATAAGAGTTTATCGTTCACGCTTGAATATCCCACACGTATGTACACAATGATGCGTGCGAGTGGCCACCCAAGACCCTTGTGTCGGCGTGTGCCTCCGGTGCTCTCGGGCCCCACCTCAAAGCGGTTCTGCCGCGATGGAATGTCGACGGCGGTGAGGTCGATCATGCTGCGGAACTGAGCGTTGGTGTGGTCCCGCAGGAAGGTCAGCATAGGAACCACACCGTCAGAGTGAATCATCACCTCCAGCTCATTGTAGCAGGTCACCTGGAACACACACACACGATTTTCTATTACAAAACGATTCTCCCATTTACCACTCCGAAAACATATCGTTTGATTTAGCATCTCTAGCTCATAATGACCTTTGAGGATGTTTTTATTATATATGTGAATCCATGTTATGACTCCGAATTAAAGGGGCAGTCCACCGATTTAACACATTGAGGCTCCTGTTGGGGTAGTTTAACAACCCCTGTTCACACACTGATCATTAGTAATACACGTTTGGACAAACTATCTGCATAAATAATATGAAGAAGTCATTCATGAATTATTCCATGCCAATCTTAATACAGAAAAATCTTAATACAGAAATCACCAAACAATACAGCAGTCACGTGTTCATGGAAGGCTATGGATAACACCACTTTTAACTAACCTCAACCTGCTGGACATACTTGGGCATCATCTCAGCCACATACTCTCCAAATGCTGCAAGCTGGTTGTGAATAACAGCATCCTTGGGCCGCACCGTGGCTGCATGTAGGGAAGAAGAGACAAACGTCAGCGTCATTGTTTTGTTTTACTAGCACCGTGAACCAGATCGGTCTACATGGTGGTGTTTGGCTCTATACTCACGCTTGGTGTCAGTGGAAGTGCTCTCCAGCCTCGCCTGCTGCTGAAGAACACATGCAGTCCGGTTTGCAACTGGAAAATAAATAGTTTACATCATATAAACCAGGAGTTGATCAATCAGCGTGACGACGATAGAAGTTATGTTCGTTTCGGCTTATCAATAACACATATTACTACCACACACATCCCTGCTGACAACGTCAGCGATGACAAAATGAATCTGCATGTCAAAAAGGTCTGTGTCGGTAGGAGAACGTTAGCATTAGCTAGCTCAGAGGTCATCCCGGAGACATTGGGTCATATATATACGGGAATACGGGACACCTGACCCCTTAACGGATACAGTTTCGCATGCCATCCATGCATATTGTGGGAACAAACAGAATGACAAAAGATAAAAGGTGTCTAAAACGCACTAACCGTGAAGACTTCTCCCGAGCCCTCCGCGGACAAATCGCATCAACGACGCCGCCATGTTGGAAAAGGTAGCTTCTTCTCTGCGCATGCGCGTCTCGTCACCTAGATTACTTCGGGCACTATATCGCCATCTATGCTATTGGTTATGTAATGTCCATAATATGACATAAATAATATGATGTATTTTATTTAGGATTTATATTTGATTTGCTAATAAAAAAAAGGTTTAAAACAGGTTTCAAATTAAAACGTGGTTTATCGTGAGACTATTCAGATGCATACTTTGTATAACTGTACGATTTGTTTTGGGGAAATGCATGTAATAGTGGAATAACCATATAACTATATAGGGAATAACATCTCAAATTGCTTTTTAATTGTAAAAAGAAAAAATACATTTCAGCACAATTTGTATTCAGTAGTAGTATGTTGTATGGCTGGCGTGTAACTCCCAGTATGTTGGAAACACATCTTGATACCTTGATTGTCTTGTACCCTTTTCCTGATGTTGTGAATTGTGATTTTTGACTGGTACACAATATTGAGAATGACCATAACCAGAAGAGCTTCATTAAATATTTAATTTATGGATTGGCAGTTACAATACCTTTTATGAAAAATACAATATTGTTTTGTATGCGCCTCTTTCTATAAAAATTGTACAATGTTAAAAGAAAACCACAATGTACAATGAAAATGTACAATTGCATTGACGAGGAATTTGAAACTCCCTCCCAGAAAGCCTTTCCGCTAGTCCTCTAGCCACTCTCAGCTGGACTCTGCACACACACCTGCTGGCGGTATCTCCCAAGCATGGCCTGCTGGGCAGAGTGAATCAGGACGTGTGGTCGAATAGAGGCCAGCATGTGATGGGCCTCCTCCGGGGTCCAGCAGTGTAGCTGTTAGGTTTACGTTAAGAGAACACTTATTAAAATGGTTTCCACAGGACTAGAATGACATATTTTAGATAGGGTTAGCATTTGTTAGACAGTTTATAGGGTAATCCAGTTGCATATAATAATATATAATAGGGGTTTAATGGTTCTAATACATTCTGTCTTTTTGGTTAGTTTAACAAGGAAACTGAATCATTCCGCAGCTAGAACTACCAAACATCGGCCGGATCAACGATATGGTCAGAATATAGTCGAAGGCACACTTCGATTTACTAAAAATTCACAAACCCAGAGGTACAGCACATCAGTCACTCAAGTGGTTCAGTGTTGCAGTGGAGGACTTTTATGTTGTGAATACATCGACTCCTACAGTAAGTCTTACTGACCCGTATGAGGTATGCAGCAACCAGCGTGGCACTGCGGCAGCGTCCTGCCTTACAGTGGACATACACACTATTGCCCTCCTCTCTGTGGCGCATGACAAACTCCACCCCTCTGTGAAGGTTCTCTAGGCTGGGCACCCCCGTGAGGTCCACAGTGCTCAGCCTCAGCTGGTCCACCCCTGCGGCCCTCCACTCCTGCAGGCAGAGAACATCAAATTAAATTGCAGCCTCACTGGAATTTAAATGCATTTACAGAACAGACACTCACCTCAGCCGAGTTGCAGAAATACTTTGTTTCATATTCTTCGTTCATGGTGATGACCCCTCTGACATTTTCGTTTTGTACCAACTAGAGATATTTAACAAAATAAAACTAAATCAGAGCTAAATCAGAGACACAGGCTGAAAAACTAAGTGACATTCATTAGGAACATGCTGCCATGTGCATCAAGCACATGTGGCAGCATAGCTCTATAGTTATAATATACTATACATATAATTTCACTGTACAATACTACACATTAACATACATTAGTCAAGCATAGTTTACCTCTTGTGTCATTGACTTAAATGGCAAGGCTCCTAGAATAACAGTCTGGTCCACTCGATTGAACCACTGCCTAGAGGACACCTTTTCCATAACAACATTATATGCTAAAGTAGGATAAAACAGCAGCCTTGCCAGCGCTCCAGACATGGTTACAGATGTAAACAATGGTCAGTAAAAGTGAGTCATGTAGTTCTTAATTTACATTGTTTTGCGATGCATGAGATGCTTTACTTCCTACATATAACCCAGGTGACATTAACCGTCAACGATGAGAAGAACACAAACAAAACGTGTCTTCCGGGTTTCTTCTTCGTTTTTACCAAAATTTGAAAAGGTGAATTGCCGCCCCCTACAGGTATGGCAAGACCAGTGCATGGTTCAAGAAATGTTCTCCTAATCAACCCCCAACACAAGTTTGAAATTACATCAATTTATTGTATTTTTTTTAAAATATGTGTAAAACGCATTAGGCCTATGGACTGAATCTTCATATTAATAACATCCCTATTATAAAACAATACAACGCACAAGGTGCAACTGAGAATTGTGGCTCATGTAGAAATTAATTTGTCGATAGAGGCTTCACCAAGATTGGAGTTAAAGTAGTAGAGTAGCTGACAGTTCAGCAGTAAAAATAACTACACTTTCAGAGAAAGAAATAATGGGTTTAATTTCATTCTTGGACAAGGTTTGCCAATTTGTTTACTTTTGAATCCTAGTTAGACAAGACCAATACATACAAATCACACATTTCACAAGCTGTTTTATATAAACCTACATATTAGAACAGTAGCTTGGCAAGGAGAAGCCAATACAATAAAGTCACAATATTTACACCAGTATGCGCATGCACACATACATACATATATATAATACTTTAGGAGAATGTGAATGCAACATAGCGTCATTGGACATAGAACTATACTATGCAATATATAAAAGTGCAAAAATACAAAATATTTGGCCTGTGAGCCTCAATTGCATATTAAAAAGGAGTTCGTTAGCTCGCCCCTTTCATCCTTCAAATGTATGCTTGCTTGATAAGAAACAATACAGTGTTTAGATACATCTTTCACCTACCAATCTGCCCCTTCTCCCTAAAATAGTGTTAATTACAACGTACAATACAGTCATTCCCCCTACCAGGGCAGTGATAATGTAGATGATTTTGGGTAATATTATAGGCAATACTCACTACAAAAGAAATTATATATAATTCTGCAACAACCCCACGTGAAGATGTTCACGTGGGATTTGAGAAAATCTGACCGAAGTCTTGCCGTCTTTACACCAAGATTAGCATTGACGTAATTTACTTAATTCCGCAAATGAGAGTAAAAAGGTAGTTCATCAACTGATTGGAATGGACATTGGATCGTTCCCAATCTAGAGGACGGTCAGAGGTGGGTGACGGTAGAGTTTATGATGCCTGGCTCGCCCTTGGAGTTAGCTGTCTTGGACAGGTCTCGCTGTGGAAAAAAATAAACAAAAATATATTAACGTGTATAAAGAGGAAAGAAGGAAACAGCACAAACCAGTCATAAGTCGTTTGAACGTGCCATAAAAAAGGGTGCCATGTGTTTCTATTTACAGGTAGGTGGTAAGGGTCAGTTAGTGGTTAAGTGGAATCATTTTAGTTTAAGCTAGGAAAAACTGGTAAAAACAGCATCAAACAGCGTATCCAGAGACCTTGAGATGAGAGATGCAAGCTTTTTGCACAGATTAAATAACTGCCATGCAAAGTTTATAGATTCATAGATGGCGTCACACACTGGTGGCTAAAAAGGCGAACACACCTTGTCTGAACAGATTCAGTGTTGACCAAGTCCTTCTAAAACATAAATGTACATTAGTACACCGTATAACACCAAATACACTACTGAGACACCAATGCATGTGTAGCTAGGGCCATTATACCCCCTCCCCCTCATTGCTTTGCATTCGCCACACAACATTACAACATAAGGCACACTGCTGGATGGAAATTCCAACACTGTTGTAGCGAGAGAGAAAAAAAAAGAGACAATTACCACAAACTCTGAATAAGTGCTGGCAACAGAGGTTATGCTGACGTTACGCTGTGGACTAGCAGGGGTCATCAACGCACCGCTCACATGCGAGGCCTTGACAAGGATCACATTCTCCTTGTTACAACGCTGCTGCAGCCCAGCGTGGGGGGGTTTGGTGTGCCCTGGTGTCCGGGGCGCCGTGGCCTGACACGTACAAGAGAGAGAGAGAGATGATCAGACACATGCACACAAAAGGGCATTTTAGGGAGGAATCCATAAAGATAAAAGACCGAAGACATTTATTTCCAGTACAAAACGAGCATCGACAAGATCTTCCCAGTTAGTTCCTTGTCGATTTAAAGCGTTGCTGACATTCATGATTGATCTCTGAGGGAACTTGTTGGAAAGAGACCAAATGAGAAACCTACCTTATTCGCAGACAGCGGAGGGCGGGACATAGGCGAGCGACAGGCAGAGACACCATAGACTGAGCGCATCGTGCTGTTAGAGGTGGCACTAGAGATGCTGGAGGTAGCGTTAAGCTGGAAATACATTCACATGTTGATAGTGGCGTGGGTTAATAACATCATAACAGCCCACTAACCTGTCTTTAACACTCGGAAGATACATTCTTGGCTTCGGTGTCTCGTTACCTATTTTAACTACTCAGAGCCAGGCAGTGCGTTTATAGCACTGTAAAAACACAGCGGCCTTACCTTGCGTGTCTTATTGGATGTTGGGGTGCCAAGGAGGCGGCGCTTGCTGGGCGTGCGTACCGCTGTTCCGTACAGCATGTCCTCTTCCGTCTGCTTGCTCTTCTTTAGTTGCTGTCGACGTGACGAGAGACCGTTAACAGATGCTGCATCGACGTGCGTTTCCCTGTCCCCCGGCATCTTCTTGAACATATGTCCTATAGAGTGCTATATTTACCCGCTCCTGTTTCTCCTTGTCCTTGTCTATGCGGTGCATCTCCCACTGTTCCTCCACGTACTGCATAAACTTCTGTCCGCTCACCAGGAACTCCCGGCCCTGCTCGCTTTCCCACGACTCGATCTCCGCTATCAGCTTCTTCTCGAGCTGTGCGAGAGGACACAAACGGAGGCACGTTTGTTATCGCCACGGTGTCCTGTTGTGAATTGTAAACACTCGGGCATGACTTTTGCGTGTGGACAGTCGTCTCTTTACCTTGGGAAGACTTTTGTGCAACTCAGTCCTCTGTTTCTCCTCCTTGAGAAGATTTCCCCCCCGGTTTGTGAACCTTGTGGGATCTGTGGCTTTTTTCTGGAAATGAAAACAGAGGGTATGATACAAACTGTATTGTAATCCCACTTAATGGGCTGTATTGATTGGAACTGCATTTGTTACATTGTTAAATGTAACATTGTTAAATGTAACTTTCCCACAAACGCTATTCTCAAAAGTATCACCATTTCTGATAGCTGGTTTGTATTAGTATGTAGCTGGCATGTATGCATTAGCACACAAGAATGGACCCCATGGTCCTAACATTATATGAATTAGAAAAATTGGCTATGACTATAAAAGTGCATAAAAAGTATGTAAAACATGACATTTCCCAACATAATACTCTTAAGTATTTACATCCTAAACGTTGAGTGAACCAACTTAAATAGTATAAAAAAAGGCAGAGTTCAGATATGCTTTTTCTAAATAGCCATAGTGTTTAGACTCTGCACTAACTTCAACTACAGCAGACCCTGTGGACTTGCCTGCTTCTGTATGGTCATTGCTGTGAAACAGGTTTAACAGCATTTTTCCCCCAACAATTAAAAGGTACAATCACCTCCAGGTCCTGGAAGAGTCTCCAGCTTTCTTCCCATTGGTGTACGCCCTCAAACAGCTCTTTGTGGTCTTCATAATGCTGCTTCAGTCGCAGGATCTCTGCATCATGGAGACCCAGCAGCTCCTCAGTAAAATCCTCTGAAATAAAGTACATGGGGACCATGCTTGGCATTTACTTCAGACAGTAAACTTCTCATTTACGATTCTGTAAAAACAAAATACAAATGTGGATCCCCTCACCACTGTAATATGGCACAAATGTCTGCCGCTGGTCCGTGCTTAGGAAGCACCTTGCCCAAAACACAGCGATCTCAGAGCGGATGGCTTCTGTCACATTTCGGATGTTTAACAGCTTAAGCTCTTCCAGGCGCTGAGCCTCTGCTCGTAGCTGATAAGGAGGGATACAAAATTAGCCGGGCCTGGTTGAAAACACACCCGGACAATTAATGTGCTTGTGCATTAAAACTTACTGCGTCCAGATTCCTTTTCTTTGACCTGACCATGTGCTGTGAGAAGGCCTCCCTCTCCTCCTGGGAGACCTGCAGCCTGTCCCACAGCCTCTGGATCCTCTCCCTGTGAGCCTCACACATGGCCTCGTTCTCAGCCCTGTGCTCCTCCAGCTGCAGCGTTGGCAATGACAGACATGGGGCACCAGTTAGCAAACCACACTTTGCTTCAAAGAAGATCCGTGATTTGTAGGTTATGTTCATCCAAACAGCCTCGGAGTCAGGATTTAGGACTTTGAGGGATCATTGCAGACAAAGTGTTGTGTGTTGCTCTAGGATTATTCAACATCGCGCTTATATATAACCGTCTCACCTGACAGAGGAGCAGCTTGAGAGAGGTTATGTTCTCTCTGGACAGGCAGAAGGCTTCCTCGTCCTCGCACACTATGTCCCTTTCAAAGCTGGTCTCGGGAACCTGATCCAGGTCTTCCATGCACAGGATGATCTGTCTTTTGATGTCCACAAACTCAGCATGCCGCCTCCCCTGCAAGATATCCATTCAAGATATAAAAACATTCCTGCTACCAATAGTTTTACTTGACATTTTGAAAAAGTAAATAAAGTTAATGATAATTAAAGCATTCCTCCCACCTTCTCAGCTGTCTGGCTGGATACGTGTTGCCGGAAGTTTTCCAGCTGTTCCAGTGAGGGGACAGAGTCTGCAGTGATGCCGTATGGTATGGAGCAGAGGATGTCACAGAGATCCTGGTCCTGCTCCATCAAGGCCTTCAGCTGCTGCATGCGCTGGCCCTTCTCCATAACCAGCACCTCCACACGTGTGCGGATGTCCTTCTCCTGCTGAAGCATACTGATACCTGCCTCTTCCTGAACACACAAGGAGAAACAAGAGACTCACTTTTAAAAAGACATGTTGTTCCCCCAAATATTTAAGCTCTGGGCAACATCCATTGACTCTTAATAACCAACTAGTGGGTCGTGAACTTATAGGTGACAGGCTTTAGTTCTGCCAACCTCAAACATGGGTAACTGAAGTTCCAAGCAGAGTTTCTCCATTTCGTTACGGCATGTTTCGATGCTGGTCATGAGCCTCTTCTTCAGAGCTTCCTCCTCAGCAATCATCATATCCAGTAAACCCTATTGTGGTGGAAATAATACCAGCAGATGTAACAAAACAGACATATCACACACACACGAAATGCATACAGCACACCATAAACAGTACCTTGTATTTTATATTCTAAGTTGTCCTGTGCATGTGTACAAACTCTTTTAACACAGCTGTGCAGGACTTTATTAGAGTTAGTTTCTTGGTATCGATAGGCGTTATTAACAGATGATCAAGATAATGCCAAATGGCCACTCCCCTCAGAGAGATGGTGATACAGACAGGCCAATGCAGGCATTTATTTATGGTTGTTTAAACTCAACGAATATTGTAAAACAACTCACCTTAATGTGATTCTTGACGACATTTGTCCTCTGTAGTCTCTGGTCCTCGGGGATACCGATCTCTTCCCATATGTCCTTGAGGTGGAATAAGGCTTGATTCAAGCATGTCACGGACTCCGCTGCGAGCACCTCACTGCACAGAAAGACACCCCCAAAACATCGATCAAAACCCATCGACAACATCAAAAGACATCCCCAAAACATCGATCAAGACCCATCGACAACATCAAAAGACGATAGTCTCATTTCAGATTTCAGAAAACGACATGCAAACGAGAGTTTGGGTTTCTATGGCACTGGATATGTCGACATACTAGCTATGCTAGTCTCGCTAAGAAATAGCGAACTAACGTTACTTTGATTAATGTGTTTTACAAGTAAAACAATTGTTAGACATTACAATACCAAATATATCGTGGGCCTACCTTTTTCTCATCGTTGATTCACAGGTTCTGAACTGTTGTAAATTACAACAAAACCTTGAAGGCAGCGCTATCCGCAAACCGTCACTCTGGGCAGCGACGTCCAACCAGTTTACCAGAGATTCAAAATACGCGTGTGAAAGCAGGCTTCGCTCTCATTGGCTAACTTTGGGTTCGCGTGTACAGCTCATTGGTATCGCCCGGTAGGCGGTCTGTGGATGGGAGATGGAACGGTCCGCCCCTCACGACAGTATTGGTGTACGAAATCAAGCTAACCGAAATCGTGTTGGGTGTGGTTTTGCTGTTAACTGTGATGAAAACAGTAAATCATTTATACGTTCATATTACACCTTGTATGGCGAGTACAACTACTATGCCATAAAATACTTGAGTTTATAGCTTTAAGCTTATGCCTATGACACTTTTATGAAAAGACAATTATTTTTGGAAGACAGCAGTCCAAATAAGATAACACAGACATAAAACATATTAAAACATTTATTAATTTAACTTCATTATATCAATATCTTTTCATCAATCCAAGAGTCTGACTCAATATATAAGAAACAATATTTTCATTCAGTAATGCCAGTGGTCCGCATGTGGTCAAAATCCTTTACAGTAGCAGGAATGTTTCAATTTATGTCCATGATTGTGGCAATGGCATAGTGTGTCCTAAAACAGACCAGCGGTCAGGACTCATACATGGTTATCCAACATAGCCTCGATGAATCTGGCACTGTTTGTGATGGCTGTCGTAACAATGATGAATTTATAACCTAAAAAGAAAAGAAAAAAACCCAATAGTTTATCGTGACATCCAATTTCTTTCTTGCCGGTCATGTTTTATAGCAATAACAGAACGAATGAAACCAACCATTCCAACCAGCCATAATCACACTTTATTATTTAAATCAGGTCCTTTCTACCTTTCTCTTTGCCAAGGAAACGTAGGGCTGCGATCTCGGAGAAGGTACATCCCCCCAGGAACATGACCAGGATGGTCCTCTGAGTGTCACTCCTTGCTTTCACATCAGCTTCACTGATGCCTGATGAGAGACAATGTGCATCTTCTTGAATGCGTGACATTCACACGTTTAAAACACACGGTGGCCATTTGTAAATGGAAAGATTTTTGAAGCAGAAACAGACATATAGTTCTATAATAATAAATAATAGCAGTGCTGTCGTCTAACCTGAGACGGCGAATTCATGGCCATTGAGTAACCTGGTGACTTCTTCCAAGCCTGTCCAGCCATCTCGCTCCAAAACCTAAAAGACACGACCAGACACATAGAAGCCTTGTGAAATCTCAACTCCCTGTGGTTCAGTCTCCTCCACACTCCTGCAGTCAACACCATGACAGGAGACAGTTAAGCAGTGCAGTGGAATAGTGGTCAGGCTGAATGACCCACCTGTTCAATGAGTTTACAGCTGAGTGGGACGTAAGCCCCGCTGAAGATGTAGGCCATGTCTTTGGGAACACGCAGGTCGTATTCTTCGCCTGATTTCGGCACCTTCACAGCAAATGGTCAAATGACAGCAATAGCCTCAAGTTATATAAATTACAAATGTATTTAGCAATGAATGAACACTATGCATATTTTCACTAATAACATAAGTGTTACACAGCGGTATTATGTTTGGCATGAGTTTGACTGACATTTTTCGCCGGATCAAGGAACCTAGATATAATCGAACCATTGTGGTTAAATTGAGTGGCCTGATTACTCACCAAGTTTAGTCTTCTACTCAAGGCTCGGAAATGGCTCTTCTTCGCCAAAGATGAAAAGGCATCAGTCAGCTTTCCTAAAATAACAATGTGAGTGAGATTATAACAGAGAATTGCTGATATGCACTAGTATTGTGAGTTATGAAGTACATGATTTCAGGAGGGGAGGATGTTTCACCTGCAGTTTTATCGTTAACCAGCTTGCCAACTTTGCTTTCCATGACGGTCAGGGTCTCCCCGCCTTGCTGCTCCACCAGAACTCCAAGCTGCTTCAGGTTGGCAAACGTCAGAAGGTGGTCTACACCATAACTCTGACCGGGCGAAATCAAACAGGCAAAAACAATATTAATTCAAGTTCCAGCAGACTATGGTTATCATTATGATCACCGTACTGTTATTATTTTATTAAGGTCTACCTGTAGGTATTGTGCTTTCATTGATTTGTAATCTTTGGAGAGTAGACCTGTGAGAAAACACAATCAGTCGTCGTTACTGTAGCATCGGGAGGAATTTCATTTGCATGTAGACTCACTGCACGTCAAGAAGACTTACCATTTTCTGTGAGAGACAGGAGACAGAGGAGTCGCAGGCTTTCTATCATAGAGATCTTAAGGAAGGACAATAAATGAATACTGACGAATAAGGAGTTTTCTACTGAACTGTTACTACTATGCATGTGTGTATCTGCGACTCACTTGTCTGTTGATGTGCTCCTCTATGAAGGAAATACATTCTCGGATTTCAAATCCCTCCAGTAAAGCTGTCATGATCAATATACAAGGATGTATTACAGTATACTCTAATAATGTTTTTACAATATTGCACTGCAATGTTATAATAATGTAAAATCATAGTTTTTTTTATCCAGTGCAGTGAAGCCATCTTACAGTGTTCGGTTTTCAGCAGCTCCTGAAAGTCCTGCTTTGTCTTCTTCTTCATCATTGATTCACTGGCACCGATATCTGTAATGAGTTATGTTTTTGTTTACTTGAAGAAGAAAAGCAACAATTTGAAGATGAAAACTGTCCACTCATCTCAAAGTATGACTCACGTAAACTCAACAGCCGATGCTCTTGTTTTAAGCCTTTGAGTTCCTCTGAGACAAATGTCTTCATCTGTTTTATATCCATACCACGTCTTTTCTGAAGAATGACATAAATAACACAGGGTTAATTTATTTAATTAACTCAGCTTCCGGAATAGTGCTGCACACATGCTTCACTCACGTCGTATGCAGTCTGAAGATTTCTGGCTTTCTGACTGAGAAACCCAAAAACATTGGAGAAATGCTCATTCCGGATTTCGTTGAACACCTGAGGTAGATTGGACAGGAAAAAAATTCAGCTTGGCACTTTTGGTTACAATCTTTAAAGTGAATGTTATTACTCAAATACTGTTGTTGAATCTTGCTTTATCCTACCTTA
This sequence comes from Trachyrincus murrayi, assembly GCA_900323305.1. Taxonomy (NCBI): domain Eukaryota; kingdom Metazoa; phylum Chordata; class Actinopteri; order Gadiformes; family Macrouridae; genus Trachyrincus; species Trachyrincus murrayi. The sequence continues at coordinate 24,036 of OOFB01015513.1, read as the reverse complement.
TCTTGAGAGTTAAGCATTACTTTTAAACTTTTGTCAGATGATGTAACGTCGGGCCCAAACTCCACACACCCTGTAGAATAAATAGTCAAGTCACACGGTTGACATTCACCCATAGGTTTCATTTTTGTTTACATTATGAGCCATAAATACACAATGGAAATATCTTAAAGATTTGACCCTTGGAATAAACAAAACTGTAAAAAGGACACATCAAGCTAAACACCACTACATGTGACTTGTGGTACGTACCGCATTTGATTCTAAAGATGTCATCCACTAATCCTTCATAGACAACTTGGGAGCACATAGGAGTAACGTAGTCCACATCTGGAATGGCAAGGATGAACCGTTACAGAGACAATGGACAAACAGCCATCTGCAACATTGTAGGGAAAGCTCCTCTATCAATACCTCTATCAATAAGAAAAACACTTCCAATGTCCCCATCGCGGGCTTTCTGTTCTCCCTCTTCTACCTGCTCCCGCCATGACTCGTATGCCATCTGGTGCCATCCAACACGTAACAACATAAGAATTAGTATTCATACACACATATACAAAGTTACATTAGTCTTGTTGGAGACTGCCATTTTCAAAGATCTGGATACACACATAGGTGTTACCACCATAACGGACTCATGATCCCACCTTGGAACACCGGCCAATCCCGTAGACCTTAGAGAAGGGGCCGTAGAGAGAGTGAAGAAGGTGCAGTGCACTGCCAGCTGTTCGCACCCAGCGTTGGTTCCCTTCCTAGGATGAATACATAAGGCGATGTGTGGGTCTTTTGGCTTTGTGTAACTTAACTTAAAATGGATCAATACTAAATGGAATAGACAAAACCATTTGAAATGACGGAAATGTACTTAACAATATATTTTGGCACGCAGAATTGCGCCTCTATTATAACAGAAGTCAACATTAAACTTACTTTTACTAAAATAGAATAGAATAAAAGTTTGAATTAATTAGACACAGCATAAGGGGATCGGTTTGCAGTAATGAGCTAAGAAATTAGAAGGTACAGACTATTACAGAATAGATTACAGCACACGTTATTTTCCCAACAGTTTAAGATCAATACCAGGAAATAGTCTCGAAAGAACTCTGGGAGTTCCAGGCTGATGATGTCATCATCCAAGGGAAGGAGATGGAATGCCCACTCATCAGTCGTTACATCTGAAAAAAAATTGTATGTTTTGAACATAAAAAGTGACATTGTAGATATATTCGACGAAAAAGAGACAAAACACAAAAATACACAAAAAGTCACTTACCACCAAAGATTCCCTGCTCCTCCAATACTGTCTCACATGCATAGAACTGGAATGACAGGATATCAGCAGAAATGTGTTAATGTTGCTCATGTCTCAGGAATTTGGAAGAAAGCAAGACTAATGTAAGCAGGACAGAGGACATAGGGCTCCACCTTCTGAGGGGTAAATATTATCTTGTATCTTCTGAATTTTCCAGCAGCTTTGTCTGCATTCACCACATCTAGAAAAAAAGGAAAAAGGCAGAGACTTATTAGAGAATTATTGAGTAGACTCATTATTTTATTAGTCAGATTATAATGGTGTGATAACAGCAATTGTATTGTTTACATACCACAAATCCACTTCACAGTTCGTAGTCTTGGACGTATCAGAAAACACAATCTAAAAAGAGATTTGAACACTTTCACACTGTAATGTCAGCTATGTATCCACAATATGAGCTAGGCAGTAAGAGAGCACTATACTTACTGATCTGAAGTGCTCACAATTGGCTTATATTCAACTTTGTAGAGTTTGTCAACTTCATGTTGCTTTAAAAAAGCACAAACAGAAATGGAAATGTGATTCAATGTACTTGTATTTCTTGATTTCAAATGCATAGGTAGTAAATGTACCTTAAGTGTAGAGACATTGGCAATGCGATCAAGAGGGCTCATTAAGTCAGCCTCAATAAAGAGGTCCTTCCTTCGAGGTAGCTGTTAAGAGAGAAAGATCAGGGGACATTTAATGTAAGGTTCCGTAAATAAATAACATTCCACAAAAAATGACTTAAGGTGTGATATATATTGCGTTTTTTGGTTGATGAATTCAATTTCTGAGTCCTCCTGTCCATAGTATATATTGCATCACTGTTGAACCCATAGTGGAGAGTTTAGTGGGCGGGTTTACCAGCAATCAACAACCAACTGTGGCGACGTTACAATACATTTTAAAGCATCTGTCACAGGCAAAATCAGTTGCGCAATCAGACACACCTGTTCCAGCAGGTAGATCAGCTGGTCCCTGGCAAGTCTCTTGAGCAACGAGAAGTCTGGTAGCTCTGGGGAATCTCGTCTGATGCTGCTAGCCATGGAGATCAGTGAAAAGAGGGCCTAACAGCCAGTCTATCCGTCCGTTCCCTATGAACACTCTTCTAGTGCCATGCGGAGACAATAGATCATGAAAACAATCTTGTATATTTACTGACAGTCTGAAATTAAGATTACATAAAAAGGCAGTGATCATGTAATGACATCCCTAATTAAGGGCTGACGTTGCCTAAGCTCGAAAGCTGCAAATATATTATAGACATGCGTCATATAAAAACGTAGACATGCGATTTTATCACCATAATTCCACTTATTTCCTGGTATAATTAAAATACAATGTCATTTGGTAAGAGTAAACAACACTATTTGAGTTAGTTCACGATAAGGCTAGCTACCTTCTTCCGTAGTTCGGACGAGTGGAACTAGGCATTCGGAGAGCTTGTTTCACTCCGGAGTTCTTCAGAGGGGACCCTTTGGGATATCCCTTGAGAATGTATGTTCAGAAGCGAAACGACTAGACCTCGACAACAGGCCCTGACACAACACTAGACTTAAGACTGGACTTAAGACTAGATTATTATTATAATCACTGTGTTCACTATGAATTCAAATACGGCTGTATTGCTGGAAACTGTCAATTTTGCGGCAGAAAAACATCGCAATCAACGACGTAAAGATTTAGAGGGAACACCATATATCAACCATCCGATAGGTTGGTCGTGTTCCATTACCATTTTACCTGTTTTCTTAAATGTTCTTCTATGTGTAAATATGGAATTGCCATCTGCTTAAAGTTGTTTGTTGTGTTTTTTCAAGGAGTTGCAAGAATCATCAGCCATGAAGGGGGCATTGTTGACATTGAGGTGTTGCAAGTGAGTTGTCAAAAAATACAAATACAAAACCACTATGTATATATATAATACAATTACTGTTTAAAAATCACTACAACCAATAACCATACCTCCCATGTGTATTTCCCAAATGCAGGCAGCTCTACTCCATGATACTGTTGAGGACACAGACACCAGCATAGCAGAACTAGAGTTAACTTTTGGACCAACGGTGGCACGCATTGTCCAAGAAGTGACAGATGACAAAACCCTCCCCAAACAAGAAAGGAAACGTCTACAAGTAGAGCATGCGCCCCACTGCAGTCACCAGGCCAAACTGGTCAAACTAGCTGACAAACTTTACAACTTGAGAGACCTCAATCGCTGCACACCTACAGGTGGCCTTTTGTTTTGTTGTGTTTTGCTGCTATCTGCTTTTCTTATTATTACTGCTATACTGCTTACTACTATTCGTGTAGTGGCTTTCATAACCAATACAATTGATTGTGTTTTTAGGTAAATTCAAATAGTGCATTTAGTAAATGAGGCAGGGAACTGATAAAATGCCACATTGTACACAAACCAACACTTTGTGTGTTTTCAGGTTGGACTGCGGAGCGAGTCCAGGAATACTTTGTTTGGGCCTCGCTGGTGGTGAGAGGACTTAAAGGCACCCACCCAGTCATTGAAGAGAAACTTGAAGAGCTGTTTAAGCAGAGGGGAATTGAGCTCTAAAAAATATCCCAATTCGAACAGTTTTGGTAAAAATAAATTTGTTTGCACTCAACTAATTTAAAAAGATGGAAATGAACAATATATGTAATTATTTTGTGGAATTAAAAGGATCTATTGTTTGTAAATACGAATGATACAACCATAATAAAGGATTTGTACACACTGAATGATTACTATTTTATATTTTCAGTGCATGTAAACAGGAACTGAAACTATTAGACCAGTGATCCAGTCGGACTAATATCGCTTCCTGTCCGTTCCCTCCCCAGCGTTAGACTTCCGTTCGAGTCGGTGGTTCTTTGAGCGTGTGTTGTAAAGGATATATTTTACTCTTATTTTGTATTGTTGGTTTATTAATTCGGGCAACCATGTCTGGACGTGAGGCCCTTAATATGAAGTTACCCCCGATCCAGTCCACGGCTGGAGCCGTACCGATTCGAAACGAGAAAGGTGAGATGTTGTGTCTGCTATGCGATTAGCAATTAGCTATTTAGCTAGCTGTCCCAACAATAATATGGCGTAGCGGTATTTCATATAATCCTAAAGTGTCGGAAGGACCATTCAAGATGATATTGTATAGAATAGTAATGTATATGTGTAAACGTGGATTCAGTTAATCCTCGGCCATGTTAATGACTTAATGACATATAGGCTAGGCCTATATGTAAATATGCCATCTTCTCTAAAAATGTATGCCATTACTATCCCTGACCTGACGTCATCATTGATGCTCTGGTTCAAGTATAATCGTTTATGGGATTTGAAAGGTATTGTGCTGCATTTTTAATAATTGTAACTTGATGTTATTGTGACTGAACAGGTGAGATTTCTATGGAGAAAGTGAAGGTAAAAAGGTATGTCTCCGGTAAGCGTCCCGACTATGCTCCGATGGAGTCATCAGACGAGGAAGACGAAGATTTCCAGTTTGTGAAGAAAGGAAAGGATGCTGAGCCAGAGTTGGAGCTGGAGGAAGAGGAGGTCTCAGATCCACGTCTCAAACGTCTGCTTAACCGAGTGTCTGAGGATGTGGAGGAGAGGTATATTTTTTCTCTTGTTTGTCATGCATGTGTCGAGTTAAGATAACTAGGCAAGCAATAGCGTAGGGCTGTACCCTAGAAAAATGATATAGCGCTTCATACCTACTGAACTGTCTCTAAACGGCACCATCTTATAACCATGCACTTGTGTTGGCATTGCCATAGAAATGCTTATTTGAGCTCATGTCTTCCTCAAGGCTCGCAAGACACAGACAGATCGCGGAGCCCGAGTTGATAGCAGAGAGCAGCGAGGACTCTGACGAGGGAACCTGGCACCCAGAACGCGAGGAGAGCAGTGAGGAGGAGGAAGAGGAGGAGGAAGAGGAGGAGGAAGAAGTTGACGATGAGGTTTGGATGATTTATATAAATAAATAAAAAATTGCCTTTTTGAGCAAAACTAAATATTGTCCGCTCCAGTGAGAAACAAATCTGTGGATGTGATTCCTCTACAAAGGAAATCGAGAGGCGGAGACAGATGATGCGCCAGAGAGCTGAGGAACGAAAGAACGAAGACATGGAGATCATGGAGGTGGAAGAGGAAGGGAAGTCAGGGGAGGAGGCGGAGTCGGAGTCTGAATATGAGGAATACACCGACAGCGAGGACGAAGCCGAGCCACGACTAAAGCCTGTCTTCATACGGAAGTAAGTCAAATCCTCCCTTATTGAACAACAAGGGAAAAGGTGTTGTACCGCTAATTATCCAGGGCCGCTTTCCACTTCAACAACATAGACGATAAATGACATAAATAACCTTTTTTCCCCACACAATATCAAATCAAGCGGCTTCTGTTCATGTGCGCTAAAGGAAGGACAGGGTAACGGTGGTGGAGCGCGAGGTGGAGGAGCTGAAACAGAAGGAGCTGGAGGTCGAGGCCAAGAAGCAGGTGGAGGAGCGGCGGCGCTACACGCTGAAGATAGTGGAGGAGGAGGCCAAGAAGGAGTTTGAGGAGAACCGGCGCACGTTGGCCGCTCTGGACGCCCTGGACACGGACGGGGAGAACGAGGAGGAGGAGTACGAGTCCTGGAAGGTCCGAGAGCTGAAGCGCATCAAGAGGGACCGAGAGGCCAGAGAAGCGTGAGTAGAACGACATTGTGGAAAACTTAACATTGAATACACAAATGTAACCGGAGGAAACAGTGTTTGTCTAAAGTCTGACAATTCTCCCGAACTAGCAGTCAAGTACTGTTTGATATTTAGGGTGATGGCTAATCTATGGCTAGTTAGTTACTATGGTGTATTCGCATTGCTCTCAGCGTACAACACGGCTTCCGGGAAGTATTGACATTGAATGATCTCGTTTGCTCCCAGCATGGAGAAGGAGAAGGCTGAGATCGATAGGTTCCACAACCTCACGGAGGAGGAGCGCAGAGCAGAGCTGCGTAACAGCGGCAAAGTCATTACTAACAAGGCGTCCAAAGGCAAATATAAGTTCCTGCAGAAGTACTACCACAGGGGAGCGTTCTTCATGGTGAGTATTCGTCTTTTTTGTTTAACTATAAACTAGCATGTTAATGTTGAGCTGATGAACAGTGGCCATTAACTTTAAGAGTGATGTGCCGTTTGAGTTGAGTTTAATCTGAATTCGCTGTCTTCCTAGGATGACGAGCAGGACGTATTCAAGAGAGACTTCAGTGCTCCGACCTTGGAGGACCACTTCAACAAAACCATTCTTCCAAAAGTCATGCAGGTCAGACTTGTGTTCTTCTCCTGCTTTACCTTTTCTCTGCATGATGTTTACATGACGTCACAGCAGCTAATCTATAACTGGTTGTTCTACTGCTGAAATAATTGCGTTTCCTTTGTCAGGTCAAAAACTTTGGCCGTTCTGGACGCACCAAGTACACTCATCTGGTGGACCAGGACACCACGTCGTTCGACTCTGCCTGGGCACAGGAGAGCGCCCAAAACACCAAGTTTTTCAAACAGAAGGCGGCTGGGGTGAGAGACGTGTTCGACAAGCCCACGGTGAAGAAGCGGAAGGCCTAAAGCCGGAGCACCACAGACGCCGATCTTGCCAGGCCGACGCCATATCTTTAAAGACTTTTGAGTGGCGTTTTTGGTGCCTGTAATTGTTTTCCCTCTCAGATGCATCAGTAGAAACAGCTTCTTTTTTTTTTATTACTGCACTCTGGTTTGGATTTGGAGAAGATGAGACGATCAACATCTTGACTCCTGTTTATGTACAGATTACTTCTCAAGAGGACTGTGCTGCTGGCTCCAGAAACCGTTTCTATTGGATATGGTTTAAGTTGAATGGTAATACTGATGGAAACCTGCTTTTAGTGAGGAGTTTGGCGGTACTTGCACCATGCATTCATATAGATCTGTGCTCAAAATTTGCAAAGGGCCAATGTCATTTTGTACAGTGTTCTATTCTGTCTTGCATTGACTTCAAATACCCACTTTATCAATATATTTTGTTTTAAATGTGGTATTGTTACTCAATGTTAATAAAATTCAATGTTTTTGATTTATCTCAAATCTAAACTTTGAAGTTTTAGAGTAGATTGTTTTGTAATTTTCTCATGAGCATCATTACCTATTTGGAGCATGCAAGACGTATTAGTGCAGGACTCAAGGCACCCAGGTTTGGATCACAACCATTTGATGCCCTTGTAACAGGAATTCTAGTTGCATAGGGATACATAAAATGGATGTCATTGGTTTAAACGATTGTTGAAATCAGTTATTGCAAATGTGATGCTTTCCCAGTCTATAGTGGAACAGACCGAACACTGGTAGGATAATTAAAGATTGTAAGGACAAGAAAAAAAACTAGGCTAACCAAATGTGACATTTTATTTAAATAAAAAAAAGCTTGGGGTAATGAATAATCCAATAGTTGTGTCAGGCCAGTAAAAGATGCCAACATGAGAGCATGAAGCAGTCAGGTGTGTAGTTGATGCTATGAAGGTACAACAGTCCAATCCCTCAGTTTGTCAGCGCTACCAGAGCCTCCACTACGTTTCCCATATGTTCCCTCAGACTGCGCTCTGCCACGCCCCGGGAAATCTCCATCTCGGACATCTGTGGAGTATCACAAATCATATAAACCAAATCAGTACAATCTTCAAGCTATAGCATACATACATGAGTGGGTAACACCAAGAACTATACAACTTAATGTAAACAATCTCCCAAGATAAAAGGACCTTGTTTCAGAATGGATCATGAGACAGACCTGAACTTAAATTCTGACTTAAAATAGCCATGTCTGGCTAAACTTACACCATAATCTTGAAAGCGTAATATTTGCAAAGCACAATAAAATACTTCAGGGTGCTTATTTATGGGAAACTTACTATTAGTTCTACATCTTCTCTCTTGATTGTGACTTTTGCCAATTCTTTTTCTCTGAAAAGATAAAGCAATAGTTAGCACCTGACTTTGATTTGTGAGTCATAATGTTAGTATAGACTCCAGAGCAGTGATATGTTAGTATAGACTCTAGAGCAGTCATGTTAGTATAGACTCCAGAGCTGTGATATGTTAGTATAGACTCTAGAGCAGTCATATGTTAGTGTAGACTCCAGAGCTGTGATATGTTAGTATAGACTCTAGAGCTGTCATATGTTAGTATAGACTCTAGAGCAGTCATATGTTAGTATGGACTCTAGAGCAGTCATATGTTAGTATAGACTCCAGAGCTGTGATATGTTAGTATAGACTCTAGAGCTGTCATATGTTAGTATAGACTCTAGAGCAGTGATTCTCAAGTGGTGGGTCGCAGAGCATATACCAAACCTTAATCTTTAGAAAGAAGCCCATGAATTAACTGAAGTTTCAATGGCTTACTATTTCATTGAGTTTAGCCCCAACTGTTGCAGCTTTTTGTTCGCTCAATGTTTTTTTTAACAGTACATGCATTGTTGATAACTGCAATATTGGTAAATAACTGTTTTTATTTTTGGGTCGTGACTTAATGACACATGTGGGTCCTGAGGCTGGACCAGTTGAGAACCACTGCTCTAGAGCATACCAATACACACAAAAAACAAAATCATCACAATCCGTCACTGTCTGTACAAACATGAAAGTATGCATACAACACTTAACATATAACTCACGTTTTACTATCAACAATGCCTGTGTTTACATGACAAACAATAACCCCAATGTGTTGGCTATATTTTGTTATAAATCCACAACAGTCTGACAAAGAAAGACGCACCATGCCAGATGGATAATATGCAAGTGGCGTACATTTATTAGATTAGATGTATTATTTAACAGGACGCATATCGAATAGTAAATATTGGCCAAAAAAATAGGCAATGCCATACAGGTTAACCTCAAGCTTTCTCTTGTGTCTACACACAAGCACTAATGCACCATTGACCACATATAAGTGGGTGTGTCTTTCACCATGACACTTCACATGAATGCAGCATGACACCAGGCTGCCAGTTCAGCAGTTGCATTGTTACAACTACACATCACATCTATGCAATGTATAGTTCTATGTAACTATACATTAACATCTATGTATAGTTATAATAATGGCAAGTGGCATACTGCGTGTACTGGTGTAAAAATAATAATATTCAAACTTCAGCATCAAAGTTAACATCAAACCCACCTTTCCTGTTTGGCTTTCTGTTCTCGCGATCTTCTGTCGCCGATCACGGACATGGCCTGAAACAGGCAGAAGAGTTCCACGTTCACAGCGACGTTTGACAATCAGCTGTCCCAAAATCTCCGTGTGGACATATTGTCCACGTGGCAACACTACTACATATTGTTTTAACACGTTGGAATGCATCAGGTGACATATTAAGTGCCCGCAGAGAACACTTTGCTAGGGGTTTAAACCCGACCGGTAACGACCACATGCTTGCTTAGCTAGCTAGCTAGCTAGCTAACGCTAAGTCAACCCTCACCGTTTCCAGGTCCGAGCTGGAGATCTCCTTCTCCTCCGCGTAGTCCGTAACCCTCTCCAGATCCGCCGCTCCGCTGTCATGTTTGCGAGGCTTTTCCACTGGTTTCCCGGTGCAGTTTTCCTCAGCCTCTAGGTCCAAATCAACGTCGCCTTCGGCTGCCATGTTAGCTCCGTTAACTTGGGGGGAAAAGGAAAAGTCGGAAGGATAATCGCGTTGCACCGGATGCTCACAGAGCCTCGCGCACAAGACCGGAAATAAACACCTAATATTTAAAAAATAATAATAATTTAACCATAAGAAAGGTTATTTTATATATAATATTTTCTATCGCAATGAGCATACAAGCAAAACTATTTTCATGATATATATTTACGATCCAAACGAGCATTTAACCTCCTCTGCCATGGATAAAGACAATAAGGTAGTCCTTTGACAAATTAAATTTGTTAATGTAAGATGTCTTTGTGAGCATGGCAATGCAAAAGTTTTTTAAAGTTTTTTATCAACTTTAAACAAAAAAAAAATCTGTGTCTATTACCAAAATAAAATGTCATGAAAACATCCTACAAAACATATTCTTTTACTTTTACATCTATTAGATCTTATTACATCTATGTACAATCAATCAGTCATCATGTGGGGCTGGATAGTCTTCGGGTGTTCCAGGATCAAAGCCCAATGTCTGAAGTCTACCTGCAGACATCCTTGAGCAAGATGCCTAGAATCTAGGTGCTGCTCATTAATATCCATCTAAAAAATGTAGGCCTACTGTAAGTTTTTTTTTTATAAAAGCGTCTGCTAAATTACTAATCAAAATATTTGTACAATGTAAAATAAGTATTTTCGATTAGTAATTATGCATATTAAGGCAACTAGCTAAAATTTAAAAAAAATGTACATAGGGTATAAATAGGTTAAATGATTTATCTTTATAAATATCTGTATTTTTCTCCACAAAAAGTAACATTTCAAACTGTGCAGTTTCTTAAGGTTCATAAGGCTGAACAATCCTAAGGTTGCAACAAAAATAAATTACTTTGCACCCTGTTATACTCCAGAAAGCCAACTGTCTGTTGGCTATCAAACACTTGCATGCAGCTTTGAGCTTGTATTGCTCTCCACATGAACAGCCTTTGTTGTACGTGTCAACCACAGCAACAGATTAAACTGTGTCTCACATAATTGTCTGGTCCTTGCTGGTATTAGCACAATCCACCTGTGGTAATCTGCTTAGAGGAAAAAGAAACCTCTCCGTCTCTTCGGTCACAGCAAGGTCTAAAATCACACCTGCTGCCTCTCCCCCCCATACATGCATGTGCAGCTCTGCCAGCGTGGGAAGATGTATGGTTGACAGAGCGGCACAGTCATGGCATCAGGACCAGCGGGACACCGCTTCAACCCCTTCATTTTGCTCTATGACTGATAACTGATGACGCTCTGTGGACATTTGGAATTACCTTTGAGTGTCTATGGGAAGTTATGTCTTGCCACTGTCTTTGGGCCCAGGTAAGACCCAGATACAGATTGAAGTCTACTTGGTCTTTATGATGTAGGTGTTGGGATAGTAGGAGAGGCAGATTTGATGATGTAACCCGAGCGTAGATATAACTTTACACTGTGATTTACACATATGATTCAGTGTGGGTATTCAAAAGAAATCCGAAACAAGAGTGCTTTGTCACTAGACACAACTTGGTGAAACTTTACGTTTATTTTAATTTATTTCACCCTTTATTTATTAAATCCTAACACGTCAAAAGTTCACCTTTGAAATATGTGGCAACCATCATTTTTCCAACATAATCCAACAAGTGACAGAGGTTTTAATATGCCGGGAGTGATCTGCTCCAGATCAGCACTGCCAGGAATGTCAATGTTTTTCACTCGTAGAGTCATTTACAAAGACAGTTTTTTTACTTGTACTGATTTATGGATAAAACTATTTTCCAAAGTGTAATTCCCCCTCGCTTTTGAAAAATGTTTTGCTTAAGAACTGATTAGCCTGTGTGAATAATGAATCGTGTGTGTGTGTGTGTGTGCGTTTGCGCGTGTGTGCGTGCGCGTTTGTGTGTGTGCGCACGCACGCATGCGTGTGTGCACGTGTGTGTGTGTGTGTGTGTGTGTGTGTGTGTGTGCGTGCAACTGAGCTTGGATTTGACCCAACTGTTATTCCACAAACCTATTGAAAACATAGATTAAGTACTTTCACTCAAGCGTAAATTTGCATCCCCTACTAATTAGCTTTTGTTTATTCATCTCGGGTGCTCTCTCCCACAATGCAGAAATTATCTGAGAGTGAAAGGGCCCCAAGGAATGCTGGGCAGCATTTCACTGGGTGAGCGGGAGGGGGAGGGAGGCGTTCCTCGACCAGTGAGAGTGAGACATGCTTGTCTGTGGGACTAATTGGTTTAGAAATGTTTACAGGACTAATCCATAATACATAAATTAGGGTTTGAGGTTTACATTTACATTAAACTCAATTTTACTACATTGGTCTTGGAACAACAATGAAAGCATTGTTTTTGGCTGCAGCAAAGCCTATTTTTCCCATATTTTCTGGGGAAAATGTCAACCAACGAATGATAAGAATGATGAGGATTTTAATGAAGGGAAACAGTTGCTTTTGTCAAACACTGTTTAATGTTAATTTAATTATCAATTAAGCATCCACCAAAGTTTGGTTGGAAAAACAATGAGCAAATCAGAGCTTTCCTCTGGACTGGCTGACTGTGTCTGTAACATTGTATTGAGTAAGCTGGGTGTGCACCTGGCTTCAGGTACTATGTTCAGTATGAAGTGAGGTCATTCATAATTCAGTGAATACTGCCCAGTTTATATCTAGATTCACGGAAGCAAGATATGTTCACGTTAGCGCATATACAAATCATATGTACAATATATAAGTAATGGTTTGTTTTATGTTAACTCTGCCTATGATGGATTAAACAGGTCACTGTCAAACTAGGTAATTTGATGTTCATTTGATGTCCGCTAACTTCTCAGAAGAATCTAGCTGGCCACATAAAATTGATAAGGTCAAATGTAGACGGACAGAGAGAAATATATTGATTGTGCTATTATTTAGCAGCAGTGATAGAGATATTGGCACAGACTTTTTCCATCATGCCAGCATATAGGCCTCTCTCCAATGTTATACTCATGATCACTGTGGTTGTAATATATAATGCCTCTCTGACCAGCACGAGGACACGAGAACATCCACTATTAGCTCATATGGTGTTGCCTCTCAGTCACAGAGACGGCCAGTAAAAGCTAGCACCCTTTATCGTTCAGGCTTAAAAATGTTTTGTCAAAAAGCTTTGTAACTGATCATGCCTATAAGCAGATGCTAAAATCGCAATCCTCAACATGTTGAGCCGCCTGTCACCAATCTCGCTTTCAACTTCCTGGATGTCCTGAGCTACCCTCATAGATGTTAGTGGTAGAGAGAGAGAGAGAGAGAGAGAGAGAGAGAGAGAGAGAGGTAAAAGAGAGACATCAGTTACAGAGATAGGGAGACATGTGAGATGAAGAGGGAGATAGAGACATGTCAGATAAAGCGGGAGAGAGAGCCAGGCTTTGGGATGGGAACAGGACTGAAGGTGACCCTGGCTGGAGATGAAGGCTGAACAATGACAGGATTATCCTGACGCAGCGCCCCGCACACTAACCCACATCTAATCTGACACAGTCCCTCGCCCTCCCTCCGCCCGCACACGGCTGATCCCGCAGTACACGGACGCTTGTTTTGTTTCCGACAAAATGATTGGATTTCATTTATTTCCATGTGGTATGCGGTCATTATGATGTCAACAAAATATTGAGATGCTGTGTCGTTCGATAATACTCAAAATTCAACCAGTATCTGATTATTCGTGAGAAGTAAATTCCATCACAGACAGACACGCCTCTAATGGGTGACATTCTGGGTGGTTTATGTTCTGGGATTGTACCATGATGAATAGTTCTTGGCAGATTTATAGATGCCCGGCACTATAATAGTAGGTCTATAAAGTTTAAACAAGGATTTTAAAACAGGGCGGGAATCGTACAAGCACCGTAGGGGTTCGTGAAGTGTCAGGTATCATCTGGAAACCACATTGGGATAAATCCTTCATTTTTTTTAAAGTCCGGATTACACAGAAGCATTGGCCCACCGCTCGGGCATACCTTGCTGTGGTGTGGGGTCTGCCAGGGTCCTGCGGGGGCAAGCAGTGAGGCAGCCCTGGTGGGTGGACAGGGAAGACAGATGGTACCAGTCCCTCTCCATCTCCACCAGCTCCGTTGCCTAGCCCTCCCTCCTTCCTATTCCTCCCTCCACCCTCACTGATCCGGCCTAATCTGACCGAGTAGTGTCAGGGGAGGGGGGGGAGGGGACGTGATAGGGGGGCATTAGGTATTCGCCGCCACCTCGCTCTCTCTCTCTCTCTCTCTCTCTCTCTCTCTCTCTATTTTCTGGCAGCGTCCGGGACAGCGTCCGGGACAGAGCCTAGCTATGTAGAGTACGCATACACACACACACATACACACACACACACACAAACGCACACACAGACACACACACACCGACACACACACACA
>OOFB01015508.1:5855-19220 GCA_900323305.1 Trachyrincus murrayi | reverse complement strand
CCCCCCCTTTTCAAAAAAACATCTCGGTCCACAAGAGAACACAAACGATTTAAAACGCTGGGTGACGAGTCCCGCCCAATCTAATATATGATTAGTTGCCTGAAAAGGAGCGACAGTGACGACACCAGAGGCCTTTTTGAAAAGTTACGATATTTTCAACTAGAAGCGCTCGGAGTGGCCGCACAAAAATGTCGGAGATCTCTGAAAAAAGACGCTGGGTGCAGCGTTTTTTTTTTCTCTAGGCGGCCGCATGCTGCCGCATACGCTGTCTCCTCATTGGGAACAATTGAAAAAAGCTACAAATAAAATGTATATGGACACAGCCCCTAGGGCTCTGTTCCAGTGCTGGTTAGTGGGAACATTGCAGAGTCACACTTGAGAAGAAATGACTGGTGATAGATGGCTTCTTTCACAATGTCTGTTTACTGTTTTCAGCCTCTTTGATTCTCCACTGGAGCTATTTTTTTTAAACGTAATGGGGTCATGATATGTGAATTACATTTTTTGTATGCCCTGTATGTATAGCCTTGAATGTTATGAATGTGAAATATTAGCTACTGCCAAGGCCTGTGGAAAGCAGCCAGCAGTGTCTCTCCCAGGGTCAAAACATTACCTCTTTATTAATAATAAAAACAAGATTAAATGTGTCAGGAAGCAGGGATAGATGTACAGGTTGAATAAATTACTCTGTATCACATGAAATCTGCCCATGCTACGATGCTAGGCTAACCCTGCCTACATGCCTACAGGAGACATCAGTATCATGGCTAGCCTACAACTTTTCACCGTTGAACTTAATATAAAGATCTCTGGTGTTGGTCATATGAGCTCTTCAATACATGAAACAATATATGTTTCATGTATTGAAGAAAATACATTAAACATATACAACACAATATTTTAGCTTCAATGCTGACTCGTATATAAACAAATAGTGATGATATGTGTGCATTCAGTTTCTTTTAACTCTGGATAAATTGATAAATATTATGAAAATGGCAGGCTTATATGGGTGGATGAACAAATACAAATATTTGGACTGATGAACTATCCATCAACTTGACTTGATCAACTTCCATCCTACTTAATGTTTTTTCATGTGTTCACTTTGCATACTATTGTTTTTTTTTTCTTCACCTGTTTACTAGCGCCCCCTATGTCTGGCATACTGAGACATTAGTGCCTCTGACACCCTCAGGCCTGAAACAAACCCTCACAAGAAAAGTCTAGTTATATAATTTTAGGACTCTTACCAGAAATGTTCTAAAAGTAATCCATCATACAGGGTTTTCTAAAGAGTTTCAAAAACCCTTCTTATTGTTGATCTAATTGCAAATGCTAAATAATCGGCCGCCCCTACAAGGCCTGTTATTTGTTTTATATTCATTAGCCAAATTTTCCCATCAACTGCTGCGGGCAAAATTGCCCATTAACTTGAGCATATTTTTCCTTTTAAGATGTCAAACTAACACATTTACTGCACATTTACCACATTAGACTTTTTGGAAATTCAAAGTGTTCGAACTAAGTTCGAACTTAAATTCGAACTTAGTCTTACTTCACAGGCGGTAAATCTACCCTCATACCCTGTGGTGGATTTGAGCTGCTGCTACATTCATATGTTTTTCCAGACGCACTTAGATCTGCACTATCTATATTTGCATACCACACACTTTAAGACACAGACTGCATTCAAATAGTTAAATGGACAGACGGCGAGGAAGACGCTTAATGGTGATAACTCGAGTCCCATTTCCGCCTCTTCAGCCAGAACTTTCCTCTCCTCTCTCCTCCTCCTCCTCCTCACTCTGCATCTGGGATTCATTATAAAGACATTAAGTGAAAGGCCAGCAGAGGTGACAAAGCAGCAAATTGAAGGCCTCTGTTAACGACTGTTTACTCCGTAGTAAGAGCAGTTTTTTGGATGTCCCCCCCCAACCCACCCACCCCTTCCCAAGAATAGTGCCCAGCAGCCAGACAGCCGACCCAAACACGAACCCGATCAACTCCTCGGTCGCCTCCACTTCGTTGCAGTTAGTGCAAATGTGTCTGCCTCCATCTCTCTCTTTGTGTCTGATTCTGTTTGCCCTTGGTTTCTGGCTGGAATCTTAAGCTCTTTGTGCTCTCCACTTCACCACAAGAGCAAATGTACCATCCTATGTGGAGTCTAGACTCTCCCCCTCTTTTAATTTCACTCTGTCTCCTTGTCACGTTCTCTCTTGTCTCGCTTCCATCTGGCTCACTTTCTTTCTTTCTGTCTCTCTCTCTCCCCACCTCTTTTTCTCTCTGTGGGCTACTGTGCCTCTACCAAGGTGTTTGTGTTGTATCAGAGCAGTCAAGTCACCTTTTAACAGTTTCAGCTTTTCATATTCGTGTTTACACTATTAGTGATTCACTATATGTTGGTCAATTGCAGGGTGTTGCTACGAGCCTTGTAAAGCATTTGATGCTAAATCTCATGAGAACTGATAAAGATAATTTTACTGTATTGGTCAAATAAATGTTGAAATGCTTATTTAACAATTGGCTATGGTTAGGTCACTGAGACAGAGTTGGAGATCTGGAAACCAGTACATTATAACGGCATTTATTTCAAGTTTGAAAGGACGGTGTTGGAACTTTTTAGCCTAGATAAGAAACCAGATATTATATGAAGAGGCATTGTTAGGTTTCCATAGTCTTCTATGCAAAGCAAATGTGTTTTGCATGAGTAATCAACGATTTGTTATGACCCTGCTGCAATTCCTAAACCTGTTGAGACCTCTTCAACCAGATAGAAATCTAGACGTATGCACACAGTATGTATATGCTTGGTATCATGGCTGTGGTACAAACAGTGGTTGCTAGGGTGTGAGACAAAGGGGATGGGGGGGAGGGGATGCACAAAGCCGTGGAGCAAAGAAATGCAGGGAAGTGTGCAGGGTTAACCTGTTCAGTTCAAAGTGCAGTAGAAGAGAAAAAGGAGGAGGGGGCCGGAGGGGGACTCCGGTACCCACAAGTTATCTCACATTGCAGTTGTGGCCAGACCTCACACTTCAGTTCTCCCAGTGATTTTTTTTTCCCACGTCCACTGCTGATATTATCTTATATTTTTAAAAAGCACACTTACATTTCAGTACATTGCGTGTACTGACAAAAAAACAACATAACAAAAGTAAAAAAGTAGTATGGACTGTCTGTTTCGTCTGCCCTGGTTTGCCGTGGGACAGGAATCCTGGGAACAGCAGTCTCTCTTCCACTTCCTTCCATGAGGCAAGATTTGCACAATCTTGTGACTGTTTTTTTCTGCTCTGGTCTGTTTGGTAAAAGAACAAAAGAGCCATGTCTTTGGCAGTCCCCTGATTTGGCAGCTTTACAGCACATCAACATAAATGCACATGAACCCAGCCAGTTATGTGGAGGTATACTGGGTTAAAGTGAATTCAGCATCCTTGTAACAGTAAATGTTGCCTGACCATTTCTGTCTCTCTTTCTACTCTCATTTGCAGCTGCACAACAAAAAACCCTGAAACAAAAGCTCACCCATGTTCGTTTAGTATAAATCTAAAGTAAGTACATGCATTTGTGATCTGTTGACACTAGTACGCGTTGGTATGTGGTACAACAAAATACTTCATACCTTTTATACACACATACCCACACACTTAAAGATACACCAAGATGTTGTTCCCTTACATCCATTGTGTCGTTATCTTCAGCCCCAGCGGATCAACGTCTGATCTCTGTTTCATGTTGGAAGCTAGCGATCTTTAACCTGATGACAAGGGGTTAGACAAACATACCTGCATTCGTTCTGCACTACCAAACCCATATGGGCACACCCACACAAACATGATCCAACTTTCATTTACCTTGCTACTACCTGCACAGATGCATACACACACACACACACGCTCAGATCACATCTGAGGTAATCCACGGCTGGAGTGTTATTTTTAGATGGTTCGGTGTATTGCCAGGGAGAGATAGCTATGATAGGTGATGGGTATCTGTTTCCACGGGAATCTCTGCTCCGCCCGCACCATTCTCTTCTTGCTGCCTCACCACTTGTTTACTCTGCCCCAGTTTGGAAAGGCAGGCTAATGAAATCAAGCAGCTTCTTGTCCTTATTCCAGCTGGTCTGTGAGTTATGATGGATCGCTTTCAGTTGTGTCGTGCCAAGCAAAAGGAGTTTTAGTGTAACTTTGGTATTGCGCAACTCTTTGCCTTCGAAAAACATAGCGACTTTTGTGATTTTTCGATGCAGGGTTATAGGTGCTGTTTTTGTCGTGCTGATGTGATGAATGGCAGAAGATGGTAAATAAGGCAGTTCTAAAAAGCAGATGTATTAACCAGTACCATCCATCTCTCACAACCACAAGTCTGTGGTCTACATGCTCTCAATCCGTCCCTATATAGTTATTAGTTACTATTGTAAAGCATGCACCGCCAAGTCACTGACTAAACCCCGGCCTGTACCAGATCGATCAGGTAGCCCCCATCATCACCGCCAACAGAAATGTACTGAAAAGTTTGTGGTCTCGGCGAAAGATCTGTGAACTTGGCAGATCGTGGAGCGATCAGAGGCTTGGACCAGTGGCCACATTCTTCGCTGTCTCTCTGTCTTCCTCTGGTGGTTTCTCGCTCTCTCCCTGTTTCTCCCCCTCTCTCTCCCTCGCTCTTTCCTGCTTCCTTTCCCAGTCTCTCCTGTCTCTCTCTCTGTCTGTCTCTACCTTCGCCACCATTTATCTCTATTTCCGGTTTCCTGCTCCTTGAGTCCCGGTTTTGTGTGTGTCTGTGTTTTGTGTGTTTCTGTGTGTTTGTGTGTCTTTTTGTCCATCTGCCCATAATGCGGTGGAATTTTACTATTACCACCTGGTTGAAAAGAAATATTACCATCGTCTGCACCTGCACTTTGAATCAAGACACGCATTTCCCTCTCCGACACATTAACTCACTGGGGCCCTGTTTGTTAATTTACTTGTAAAAGTTACAGGGTTTTAACATTCCAGTGTGTTTAGTTTTTTTGAGTGTTTTCAAAATCCCCTCCCCATCCCATAATACTATGACTAAAAAAACAAATACCAATGTACTAAGATGGATGTGGAGTGTGTGTGCTTGGTGGCTGGTTTAAGCAGTCAGGCTGATTAGGCTCTGGGGCTGGGTGAGGCTGCACACCTGTGGTACATTGGCCAATCAAGGCCCACAGGTTAAACCAGTCATCACCACACATACTCGGGAGGAGCGCTGACAGGAGCGCATTTTCCACCTGCTCTGCCTGCAAAACAACTACAACTCTGCAATAAACCGGTTTACTCATCTATTGTCTGTGTCTTGGTATCGGAGGAGCCAAGAAAAGCCACTTCAGTGGCGTGTGGCAAGGGTTAACTGCCACACTGGAACCTGAACAGGGACCGCTCCGACCCAGAAAGGGACATGGAAGGGCTGTCCTTTCCCCGACAGCAGCAATGGTCTCTGGAGGAGCCCAACAGAGGACGGGGAAGCAGCACAGCGACCGCTACAAGGAACCATCTGTGGCTAGCAGCCCCTGGAACCAGCCCGTAGCAACCCAGGTCCAGCCACACCTCTGCCAGCCAGCACAGCAGCCCAAGGCCCCATGCGGAGATGGGGGGGAGAAGGGGGAGGATGATGCCTCATCGCCCTGGTGGAGGGTGGCCCTACAGAGGGCTGTTGTGGGCCCTCCGTGAGGCCCTCACCACAGCCCAGCTGTCGAGTCTCACCCAGCCCATCCAGACAACCCTGCAACGGCCAAGTCCAGCGACACCTCCGCCAGCCAAGGCAGCAGCCCCAGGCCTCCAGTCTCCGGGATGGAGGGGGAGGGGGGGTTGACTGATACACTTGGGAGGTGTGGGGACAATAGGGTTGGGTTTTCTTTTTATTTTAGGTATGGCAACCCTGTAAAGAGTGCGGTGTGTGTACACGTTACATGTACACACACCCATACGCACGTCTGAGCTCATGTCCCATCTCCTCCTGTTTTCCCCTTGCTCCTGTGTGTACGCTAATAGAGGTGCAACACAGCCAGATAAATATATTTGGTAATTGCCTCTTAGTCACACTCTGATCTTATCCAAATGTTGGCCCATTAGTAGGTGAGAGGAAAGTTTTCAAGACTGCAGCGACACAAATCATTCAAGAGAGTTAAACTTAATGCACATTTTCTGTTTCGCAGTTCAGGGACTACCAATCAGTTTTAGATGTGGACTCTTCTTCAAGACTTCGCTCCACTTGTTCCTTGTGATTAAGGAAATGGATGAAAGACAATGTGCAACACCTTCTCAGTGAATATAGTGGTCAGGCATGTAACATTACATATATTATACATACATACTACACAGCAGTTTCTTTGGTTTACATGGTCAGATGATCACAGTGCATTGCCTGCTTGTCACACACACACACACACACACACACATCGTGTGTCATCGGCGGTCACTCTGGGTTGAGTATGACTGTCCTCTTTCCTGGTCCTTGTGGGTCTTCAGGGGGATGAAGAGGCCGACCTTGGAGCGACATATTTTGGTGCAGTGTGGGCAGGGGTGAACAGTGGTGGTCGTGGGTTTAGTTTGGGCCTTTTTGGTGGAAGCTCTCTCCTTTTTTGAGTCTGCGTTTGTCTTCTGCAGCACAAGTTTTCTCCAAGTCGCCGTATTGGTTGCAGTGCCCTCCCAGATGTTAAGGTCTATGTGGTACTTTTTGATGTTTGCTTTAATATTGGCCTTATACCTTTTCTTTTGACCTCCCGGGGTGGCCTATGAGAAGCTAGGAGTATAGGACTTGTTTTGGAAGGCGGGAGTCAGGCATACAGATAACATGACCTGTCAGAATATCTCTGCAGAGTCTCGGGCAGTTAGTATAGAGAGCAAGGCATGGCTGTAGATCAGGGGTCGTCAAACCCCGGACTCCGGTCCGGATCCGGACCTAACCACAACTGTCTCCGGACTCTGAGCAAATTATACTTTTCATGTATTTTCTGCGAGATATCGCCACGACGCAACGCGTCAAAATTCTCCGTATGTAAATGTAAATCTCCGCTTCCTCCACTGCAAGCAGCGCTCTGCATGTCCGACTGCTCCACTGTCTGTAATAGGACGTGTACTCTGCTTTGGTCCGATCACATTCAGCGTACCGTCATCTCCATAGCTTTATTTACACAATTGAATTTATAGCTGTGAATCTGCGCTGTAAGCTGGGTATTCTGCAAAGAATGTAACGAAAAGTAAATCGCCCCCCCCCCCTCCGCTGTCAACTCTAGGAGTCCTCTCTGGACCTTTGTCTTATTGAAAATGCTCTTTACGGACCTTTAAGATTAGTAATTGAGGACCCCTGCTGTAGATGATAATCGTCAATGGCTTGTGCAAAACCTCCTCAATTTCCATGATTACATTCACAGCATAACCAAAATTAAGTACATTTGGTTTCAACATATAGACTATCCAACTCAAATGTGAATGCTAATCTGTGTGCATATTATGTTTCTGAATGCTCTCTGAACAGGAAACATGTTTTCCTGTTTTTTTCATGCAGGATTACCCCAAGAACAGACACCCAGGCTGGAGTCGGGGTTCTGTGGCCTACCATGCAGGTGAGACCTTCACCCTTCCTCTCACTCTTATGGCATTAGTATGGTATGCATAGTACCCTGACCCATACCCAGCGCTATGTGTTGTGTTTCTACTGCAAGAAGCAGAGTCAGAGCTGTGAAAGTAGGAGTTGTCTGTGAAAAGCTACCTGTGCAACTAGGAGAACATAGGACTTTGGCAATTGCCTATTGCCTGTTTATTTCCTGCAGTCCACATTTAATAGTTGATTATGACCATTTTTACTTGCCACCTGTTTTATTTTCGCTCTATACGTATAACATTAACTTTCCATTAATGCCCAGAAATATAATATGTCACAAATGTTCGTCCTGTGAGCAGAACGTATCATAATATCAAAATATCAGAAATGTATAATGATTACAATTAACCAATCAATTGCCTGCAGTATTGCTAACTCCACCCATTAGAGGTGTGGAAATGTCTCTATTTTAAGATGCATCGCGAAGGACTATCATTACATCCGTGATCTTATCTGTACATTGCTAGCGTTATATTCATTATACATATCAAGCCATAACAGTCACTCAGAGTAATAATCAATGGTCTAGTCAAACTTTAATTCATTCGCTTACCAGAGTTCTCCCGCGTCAAAGGGCAAGGCCGCATTTCACTTCCTGTATTTATGTCACAGGATGGTGCCGGGTTAGGCCATCTCATTAAAGGGACAGGGGTATTTTAATGTTTTCTTGAAATACCTATGATATTAATGTCATATAAAACTGTGTCAAGTTGTAACGTATTATTATGTTATGATCATGTATTACACCTTATTTATGAGTTTTGGCTGGTTAGGCTTGGTATTTAGGTTAATTGATTTGGAATAATTTGGTTTAGCTTAGGGGTGGAGCTAACCCAATGCTTAACCCTTTTTAAGCCTGTTTGGTTTCATTGTTCAGGAAAATAGTTAGTGTGGGTTGTTGGTTAGGTCATGGTTGACTCAGGTCATGAGTCAGGGCAGTTATGCCAGTGTTCATAATATGAACACTATAGGCTTATTAGCCGTGTCAGCCATTGACATGTATGTGTTATGTTAGTCTGTCATCATTCGTGTTTTTGTCAGTGCTGCAGCATTTAAAATAAAATCATTAAACGCAACTTCAATGCCTGGCTTCAACCACTGATTGTATTAATTGATGAAAACGTAGCCATGTGCAGTAATATAGAAAATTGAGGATGCAATACGTTGAGATGCATCGAGAATCGTAATCGAATCGTGAGGCCAGTGAAGATTCACACTTCTACCACCCATACAGCATGGTTGGTACACTTGGTACCTGGTCAAGCTAAAACCAGCTCGGGTACTACAGCATGTTATGCTTTAGGCGACAGTCTTTCCAAACCGTATTTGCCCCGTGACCCCATTTTTAGGTCTGAAAATATTTGCGACCCCAATTTTTTTGTGCATCTGCTTCCCCAAACATAATTTTAACCCAATCAACATCTGCCTGTAATATCGATGTCCCAGTGAACATATGCACATCACAGAACACTAAGTAGTAGTTGTAGTATTAGTAGTAGTTGTCTATAGCTTATAAGTCAGCAATTTCCCGCGACCCCATATACTTAACAGGCAATCACAAGTCGGGTCCCGAACCACTACTTTAGGCAACAGTGAAAGCACGTCACCAAAGCATGAGGGTGGGACGACCGTGGAAAAGTGTCACTGTGCATTTCTTTGTGTTTTAGTCTAAAAGTGTTTCCTCTTCCATTTCTTGGGTGTGGAGCCATATTCCCTCTGAAGTAGCTATCTGCTGTTTTTAGACACCAGCATCTCAGGGCACCAGCTCATCGGGATGCTGAACATGCCCGGAGCTCAGATAGTGATCGCAGAGGATCCCAGGGTAGATATACAAGACAACAGCAGTATCTAAACAAGGGAAGAGATGGTATCTCATGCTCTCTCTACCCCCTCTTTCTCTCACTCTCTTACTGAGAACCAAAAAAAGAGGCAGAGCACAACACCAAGTTATCTCTGCTCAGGCTCTGGTTGTTTGTGACGACAGGTCTGTGGAGATTATCACTGCAGGCATCCGTCCCCTGCCCTCACGGCTACCATTCCAGGCTTCAGCACCCTGATGCGATTAGCCCTGCGAGATTCCTGTTGCTGTTGAGATGGTAAAGAGAAGGCTAGGTGGCTAGATGACCTAGTGAGATACAACAGGAAAGTATCCTGTTGCCCATCAGTTTTGCCTTCGCTGATATCATAGCTGAGCATGACAAGAGAGAACCAGCTCGCTGGCAAGGCAGGAGTTGTACTGTGGTCTGAAGGATTCTACTGTGGGGATTCATACCTCGAGGAATTGCTCCATCATTGTTATCGTTAATGTAGCCGTCTATACAGCTTTTGTTATTTCATTAGGAAATATGAAAACATTCTAAGAAAACCACGATGCTTTCTTAGAGCTGACCTGCTAATCAACTATAAAAACACAATTTTCTTGTACCGAGTGTACATTCCAGTCATGTTTTGAGTTAATCGTTATACTCTGAAATCCCCACATCCCAGTCCAGGTTCCAGCTATGTCCATTATAACTAATAACAGTTGATGGTGCCCACCCTGCTGTGTTTGTGGACGATGCCACGGTATTGAGTGACAGAGGAGACCAGGCTAGCCACGCTAGGTCCCAGGGAGCTAGTGCTGCGGTCTGCGCAGCTTGGCCACCGTGCACTGCCCGCCACAGAAATGTGCACGCCCCAGCACACTCCCATTAATCTTATTTGTTAGAGACTAAAATTATGTATGTGGTTTTCCACGCTGCGCGTACAAGGTACGCCTTCCCATGCTTGTGTTGATGCGCGGGCTGGGTTCCAGAAACTCTAGATCAGTAACCAGGGCCTTACTGTCTCCTCACACTCCTCCACACATCCCCCATTTGCTAGGGACGTCGCTAAACATTTCACACTGACCTTCTTTGCCAGGTTGACAAAGACTTGATGTATACATGCAGTGTTCTATACGCCGTTGTATACAAGCCTCAGCAGAGTTGAACTTAAAGGCTTTAGGTTTGGGGCTTCAGTTGCAATACTAGGTGCAAGTCTAGATTCCCAAATCTGAAAAGGGATTTTGTGCGGTATGGTGTCCTATTTGTCTCCAAGCCGCCAGTTTGTATTTTGAGTGTTTGGACATGATGGGGAAATATGCTGCTTTGGCACAGTTTTGGATCATGTTATTAACTTTTAACTGAATGGTGGGTATTATGGATGTTTGTGTCTCATCGGCTAGTTATCTGTATGTGCCACATTGCTACTTTCTCTCTACTGGTTATAGATTTCGGTTGTTGACCCTGTAGTATTTTAGCCTGTAGTATTCATTTATGTGGGTTTGTATTGGCAGATTTACTACTTTACATATATTTTATCAGTCACTCTCGCTTTCATGGATACATATGAACGTCTGCCAAACATATGCCTACACATCTTGTTCAGCGTGTACACTTCCTTGGCCTATGTGGGAGCTGTCAAGCTCTCGAGTGTTGAAGCCAATGCTGTCCCCGTAGGAACCAGTCAGTGAAATCAATGGGTTGTGGGGCCCCCGCAGGACCTAGTGGGCCCCAAGAGGGGAACCCAGCCATCCAGGCAGCGCGTGGCCCATAGCAAGCCTCATTAACCTTATCTCCATCTGGCATACGGCCACTCACTTCCCCATCGATGACTCACATGTACAATGACTCAACGGCCGTTGCACAGAGCTGGTTGCCGCAATCGCCATCACCCCCATGCCTGCTTGAGATAATGTTGCTTTGTGTAACCCCCATGGCACATATCAATGACACAGCTCCTCGCTTTAAAAACAGTGATTCACTATTCATTGATAACATGGTGCTTAGTTCTTTCATGGCAGCTTCCATTATCTTGTCATCTACACATCTGTGTGTGTGTGTGTGTGTGTGTGTGTGTGTGTGTGTGTGTGTGTGTGTGTGTGTGTGTGTGTGTGTACACACATTTCATCCTAAGGAAAGATGTACCGTGAATAGCAAGAAAATAACATTGTATTAACTTATTGAACCGCATGAAGAGATATTGTTAGTTTCAACTGTCCCCGAATAAGCTATGTGCACCTAAAGCAAAGCAGCCTACTATACATCACATAATCTATGTGGCGTATATAGTATGACCTACCCTCAATTATATAGATAATATAAGACAACCTACCTCATTGCTGTACCATAATCCCATCTCTAGCCAAAGCACCATACACTAGATCCAGCATAATTGCAGAGCAGTTAATTGCACTTAATTGCAAGCAATGTGACCTACCTGGCACGACCCTTCTTTAAACAAACCAGCATAATGTTTCACTTCAGTTCCACCACACACTGCCTAAATGGCATGTAGCTGACTCTAATGAACAACCACTACAGAGCACAGTGACCCAACCACTACCATAGTATAACTGCAACCATGACCGCTTTATGCTGCCTCATGGTCTTGCTAAACTTCACAGGCATGCACAGGGCCTTCTGAACCCACTGCACAAATTCCAAGCCCTTCTGGTGTTTTTTTGGCACTCCTTTAATTGTATTTGATACAGACATCACCAATCTACACTATATACTATAACTATAATAACTGCCTATAACTTGCATTACCTGTACAGATAAGGTAAATCATTTTTCCTATTTAGAAGTGTATGCAGTTTTATTAAAACGAAATATATTGCAGAAATATATTTACTTTATAGAAATACCTTTGGCCTCTTTTAGTTTTCTTAGATATACTACTTGTTTATACACCTGGTTTCTTCCATTCTTCCTAGCAGATCCTCTCAAGTGCAATGGAATGAAGAACATATGGAAGCTTCAGGTCTATGTACAGATTTTGAACATTGTCCAAGCCTTGGCTAGTCCAGGTTTCCTATGTTCACACTTGCAATTTGGCTCTGTTCCTCTTTCTCTTTGTGCTGATTCTCCTTCCCCCCTCAGCAACTGGAAGTGCACAGCTCAATGAATGCAAATAAGATGCATGGAACTGTGCATTAGGCTGTGTACAAGGTTAGGCCACTTAGTTGGACATGGCAGCGCACACTGTGCTGACTCATTTTGGGCTGCAAATGTGCTATTCTTGTGTGCCACAATCAATTTCATAGACCACTTTGACAAGTGATGAATGGTGGCAGAATTCCACCGGATGTAGCATATGGCTTTCAGGACTTTCTCCTTGATGTGTGTCTTGCGTCTTCCAGCCATGAAGCTAGGCTGAAGGGCTCCCTGGATAAAGGTGATGACTCTCGGGCTAAACCCTTCCAAGGTTAAAACCTTCCAGGGCTCAAGCCTTCCACGGCTAACCCCATGGAAGGGCTAACCCCATCTATGGCTAGCTAAGAGGGCAATACCAACTTAACATACGGTGCATGATTATTTCACAAATATATTTATTTAATAATTTACAAAAAACATGCTTGCTTGGTCATGTCAGTATTCTATATAAGATTGCTGACAAAAGTAATGTATTTTAGATTTGGACTGTAGCACAACAGAATGTGGAGCTGAACTATTTGTTTACACTTTAAATCCCATAGCAACAACAACAACAACACAGGGACTTAATAGTTGACGGGGCTAACCCCTTCTAGGGCTAACCCCACTTTGGGCTAACTCCACTGAGGGCTAAACCCTTCCAGGGCTAACCCCATCTAGGGCTAGCTAAGAGGGCAATACCAACTTAACATACAGTGCATGAATATTTTACAAATATATTTATTTAATAGTTTAAAAAAACATGCTTGCTTGGTCATGTCAGTATTCTATATACAATTCCTGACAA
>OOFB01015503.1:0-5000 GCA_900323305.1 Trachyrincus murrayi | reverse complement strand
ACGAGCACGCTGCAGATTAAATCCCATTTGCCTCATTTCCATTTCCTAACTAATATAATGTCTACAGAAAATCATTTACATTTCTAACCCACCCAGTTGCACAACACGTGACCATTTCCTATGGAAAGAATTAACGGATTTGAAACGGCAAAAGACATCATTAACCGATTTCAAGATTCTATTTGAATTTGGCAATAGAGAGATCTGTAGTACTGGGAATAAAAACTAACGGCTATAAGAAGTCCCTTCCTACTTTAGTACCAAATGGTATATACGCGCAGTTCTACAGATCTGCCCCCTTAAGAGGCGACACTTTTTCATCGTTGCTAACTTATTCAGGAGAGAGTTATTTTCTATCAAAGGGGACTCCGATGGCAGCGGAGCACACAGAGACTTGGAGCGTCGGTTATGTGCTCGTTCGCAGCTCTCATTAGATCTATGTGATCTAGCTGTCCACTATGGACCCGTGGATTGCTGTCGACAGACTACCATCTGGGGATGTACACAGACACCAGTGAATAACCGCCACAAACCGTCACTGTCAGCCTAGTGTTCGTTCTGCAGCCAAGAGAGAGTTCAGATGGGGGCGTTAACCGTGGCACCATGAGTGTGTTGTTCAAGGCACGCGAGATGCCTGCCATGCTGAGGGAATTTGTTTTTAGTTTGTTGTTGTGTTGTTGTTTTCTCTATATATACAGTATATTAGCCTTGTATGGGGACATGACCTCGGGCTTCATTACTTACTATTCTAAAAAGCCTTCCAGAAATGTAAATGTATTTTATTCATTACATTTATTTATTTATTTTTGCAATTTATCGTCTTGGAGTGCTTTATAGTTGTCGCATATTTTGTTTTAGAAAACGATTATACTTACTGGTCTGCTTACTTTAAAAAAGCACTTATGTACTCTATTGACATCTTTATGTACATTTCGTATGTACTCTATTACAGATATATTATCAAACTTATCTATGCTTATTATTTCACAGAAGTGTTCCCTTCGGCTCTCTGTTTTTGACACAGACATAAATTATCTCTCATTTGCGGCGTCTTCCTTTCAAATAAGCGGAAAAGGCAGGAAGTCAAAATGGCTGGAGGGGGCATTTAAAAAACAATTTAAGGAGTCAAAGAGGATGATATATTTCCCCTACATAGCAATAATAGAGCATTCTTCCAAGAGCCTTATTTGTGAAGTTGCTAAATTACATTTTATGAGAATTCTGTGTTGTCATAGATAACATGCAGAAGGCTGTACAAAGTGGAAAAATGGCTCCCATTATGCATTGTAGTAACAAAGATACAGCTCATGGGACTTTTGCATTGATTAACTTTTCACTATATATGATTCTACTGCAAGATCCGTGGAATCAGTGTTGCCTTGGAGACCATCCCGTCAATGGTTGTGTGGTTAAAACATAAAACCAAACAAAACCTATGTTGAATCCAACCCATCTGTTGTGTTGGGGGACACCAAGCATGGAGTGCAGTACAAAAGCTTCAGGGTTAGGCAGACTTGCTGTGTGTTTTGTGTGTCTTTCAGTGGGATTCAGGTCTTTCGACAGTGGTTGAATACTATGTAAAATTGATGCCAGCCATCCCAAAAGGGCTTGGCTGCTTATTTCTGCTAAGTGCTGCCTGCACTGTACCAAAAAGAAAAAAGGCAACAACATGCACAAACAGAAACACGCTGTACAAAGGGAACATGTGTCCCGGATCACCGGTTAGGTCTAGCAGCTCAAACAGCCCTCTGCGCCCCGAGGGGCTTCCCAGGTGTTGTTTACAACACGCCATTTAGTTACTGTTGATCTAAATGCTACGGATCAGAAACCAGTTCCGCAACCAGTTCTTGTGGAGGCAATGACACAAAATGGGTCTTGATAAGGTGCTTGAATGTATCTACATTATATATTTGATTCAAGTCAAAATAATTCTGCCCGCTTTTAAAATTGGACTTAAAAAATATGACTACATAAGTGTATGTCCCAATCCATTTTGCTGGTCCAGCTGCCCCTATCGGCTGGCCCTGCGTCCACGTCACGTGACTGTCAAGGTTCTGTCTGCGAAAACAAAATGGCTGACATTCCTTTTATTCTCAGTGGAAAATCGTAGCCCTACAGGAAGTGATGCAATTAGCTGGTGACCTAGGACACTTGGGAGCGAGCGAGAGACAAGATTATCCATTTGGTGGCTCTAGCCCTACAGGAAGTGATGCAAATGGTCATTGGGAGGTCATCAGAAGAATAAAAAAACACTATTTACAGGGGCCTAAATAACTTGGGAGTAAGATAGAGACGTAGGGTCTCTTTTATATGAAAGAGGGCCTCAAGGACATCCAAAGAAGAAGAAGAAATATGTCATTGAAAGAGCCCACAATCAAACAGTTACATAAAATAACAACAGCTCAGATAACTACACAACACAAAGACAATGATTCAAACAACATGCAAGCTACATGGTTTCAGCGATAGCAGCGTCCATAGCAACCACCATAGCAACAATAGAAAACTAAACATCTGTGGCAGTTTGCCCCTGCCGCCTGCCATCTACTGTGGCTTTCCAGGGCTTCTCCAAGAGCAGGACACAGGCAGTTGATGAGTAAACCGGTTTATTGTTATTTTGTGGTAGTCTGAACAACAGAGCAGGTGGTACATGCTGGAGCTCCTCCCGAGTGTGTTTGCTGGTGGCTGGTTTAACCTGTGGGCCTGATTGGCCAATGCCCCACAGGTGTGCAGCCTCACCCAGTCCCAGAGTCTAATCAGTCTAACTTTGACCAGGTGAGGCTGCTTAAACCAGCCACCAACAACACACACTCCACAACATCATATACATTCGCTGAACAAAGTCTATGAAAGTAAAATGCATATTTCACTCTAGAAATGTTATCAAATCACATTTTAATGCCGAAACTATCTTAAAATATTTTTCACTGAGAATAAAAGGAATGTCAGCCATTTTGTTTTCCCAGACAGAAACTTAACAGTCAGGTGACGTGGACGCAGGGCCAGCCGATAGGGGGCGCTGGACCAGCGAAAAGCTCATATGGGTCACTTTGGAGCGTATTGACAAACAACCTATTCTGTCGTTTAGGTTGAAGGACTTGTTGTCATATTATGACAATATTAAGAAACAATACATAGATTAGTGATGGCTAAGTTAGTGAAATGTAGATTGTATGAGGGAATGATCAAAGCATTAAGAATCTTTACGCTGGAGGAAATCCTGACAGTGACTTGATTATTTCCAGTTCAGTGTTCAGTGTAAAATCAACTATGCAGCCGAGAGACTATCGTATCCCATTTATGTGTTTTTCTATCCATTCTAGATCTGGTTTATCTTCTGTGATCTCAATGCTTGTTCGCGGCGACCCTATGAAATATGGAATAGATTCCAATGCAGTGTAGATATTCCATTAGGCCCACTGTCTGTCTGCTACGAAGCGTGTCCTTTGGGAGCCTGAATGCCTCTCTCCCTGCCGCAAGCAAAGCACACAGAGAGAGCAAAGTGATTCTAGAAAATTCACATTCTATTTGGTAGGAGCACAAATGGGAACAGAAATAGTATTTTGTCTTAAGATCTTACCTCAGCATGATATGGAAAAGTATATAAAGATTGACCCAAGCAACATCCACGGGAGGGAAATAATATTTTTTTCTTTTCACATACAAAACAAATAATATATACATTCTAATTCTAATTCAAATTAGGCTACATTGTTCATGTGTGTATTGTCTTTCATGATCCATCCTAAAAATATTGCAATACCGAGATCTTCTACATTATTTGAAACAGGATGAAGGCTGCAGCCGCCCCTCCTCCCATGCATACAGAGCTGTGCAAAGCATCTAAAAGAAATCTTCATCTTTCAGAACCCGACACCGTCAAGCCTTCAATTAAGGAGACTGGTAAGGGAATGATGAGGTGCTTCCCGATCTCTCCCATGGGTGCTGGTGTGTGGGTTGAGGGAATATTCGGCCCATCAAGGCCAACGCGAACCCAATTTGCTGCATCTTAAAGGACATGACAACCTTGCGGTTTGCTACAGCATGCTGCTGCTGCTGCTGCTGCTGGCACGGCCGACAGCCATCCGGCTCGCCCATGTCCTGTCAACACAACACCGTAATCTGATTGTGGAAATGACATTATGCACAGTGTTTTACATAAGTAATCGGATTATTATGACAGAGGTGCACGATGTGGCGATGGACATTAATTAATTTAATGGCGTCCCTTCCCTCAATCTCTGTGTGTGTGTGTGTGTGTGTGTGTGTATAAATAACCGGCGGCGGCGAGCGTGGTAATGAAGGACTAAGGCGCTCCGTGGTGTGTGTTAAATTAGTATGAACATGCTGCATCAGGTGCTTCACAGAAATACCTTCACGGCTTATTATTACATCGTTAAGAACGTGGTTCTAAACCCAAAAGAATGATGTAATGATTAAACCAAATGATATTTCCCAATCCTTACATATGCATTCATATATTTCTATGATTACATATTACATTATTATATATCTTAACATGTGTATATTATTATTGATAGCCAGCAATTGAGGATCTACCTGATACTGTGTGTGTGTGTGTGTGTGTGTGTGTGTTGGGAGTGTTCGCTGCCCGGACGACTACATTTAACCAAATCAATCAATAATTCTTCCACCCTCCACTTATTTTATTTATTTTTTGGCTACTAATTCCCCCACACGGGTAGAGGCCACGTGGCCGACACAACGAGGGAAGATTGTTTTTGCCTATGCCCACAAGGTTACCGTGGTTAATTGGAGTGTTGAATAAAATATTATTTGTTTTTTTACACACATATTACCTGCCAGTTGACAAACAGGGTATCAGCGCAGTATCAACCACCATCACATCCTTCCCTTCCCACACCACACACAAAGACACACACATACCACACACACACACACACACACACACACACACA
Organism: Trachyrincus murrayi; assembly: GCA_900323305.1. Classification (NCBI taxonomy): domain Eukaryota; kingdom Metazoa; phylum Chordata; class Actinopteri; order Gadiformes; family Macrouridae; genus Trachyrincus; species Trachyrincus murrayi. The sequence goes on along the minus strand of OOFB01015503.1, from coordinate 60 downwards.
CACACAGACTCAGAGCTCAGGAAGGCTTTAAATTGAAGTTTCTCCACTAATTAATTCCAT
>OOFB01015501.1:0-11854 GCA_900323305.1 Trachyrincus murrayi | reverse complement strand
GGAGATTGGTCATTTAGTGTCGATGCGCTGCAGGTGAAGAAGACGAAGTGGGGGGGGGCGTGTCCAGAGAGGTAGCAGGGGCAGATGTGACAGCGTGTGTGTGTGTGTGTGTGTGTGTGTGTGTAAGGCATCTGAGTGCTTTACATTCAAACAGCGACGCCTTCTAGATTCCTCACACACGCACACACACACACACTGCATACATAGCTACATCTCAATGGCAGAGGCATCCATCCACTGTATAGGAATCAGAATCAGAACGTGCACGTTCCTCCTCTGCATGGAATACCCGTTTGCCATTCAAGGGGAAGCCTGAACAGCAATATGCTGTCGAGGTCAATTGATTTGAACAATGAGACCGAGCCTCCTGTTGTCTAAAGAGTCCACTAATGTCCACATAGCCCTCCATTATCCCATGTGTGTGTGTGCGTGTGTGTGTGTGTTGCATAGCTCTAATCCACAACAAGGATTGGATAAAAGGAGAGGATAAGGAAAAGGATATAAGCCTAATTACAGATCAGGCGGTCCTGAGTCATCTGGCATTTCTTGCGGCCATTTTCTCCTTTTGTCTCGTCTCTCGGTATCTGCAACCCGTGTGGTTTACTCAATGACCAACCCCAGCTTGATTGTAATCTCTTGGTAAGAAGAGCGGGAGAGAGAGCTGAAGAGAGAGCAGGAGAGAGACAGAGAGAGAGAGAGAGAGAGAGAGAGAGGGGGAAAAAAAGCGAGAGTGAAAGTAATGGAGTGGGTTAATCGATGCCAAGCAGACGAGGAGCGGTGGGGATTCTTCTGTTTTCTTCTGTGATCAAATGCGATCATCGGCTCCGGGAGGCCCCGGCTCAGGGGACGGCTAATTAAAGAATGGCGTGTTGTTGAACTGGCTAGCTAGCTAGTTCTTTCCACAATGCGCAGGCAGGCATCAGTGTCATTTCATACTGTTCCATTCTACCGCCTCCAATGCTTGCCACTTACTTCAAATTGGCGGTTGCCAGTTATTTTTTTTTAAAGGATACCATTGTTGGCCTACGAGAGAGCTTTGGTTGATTATTGGCGATAGTTATATGTGATGGGAAATATCTGCCTATCTTTTACTGCCTTTACGCGGATATAATTGTCATGCAGTCGTGAAATATGATGATGATAACAGAAATAACAGCATCAATTATTATTATTATCTATTTATTCCATTTTTATTATTGTTGTTTTCATTTCCAGAGACTGTGGAAGTTTAGTTTGGCTTAATCGTGGCGTTTTTTAATCCCACTGGTTTGATAACGTTACCATTGGATAATTTGCACCTGTCTCTTTATCGTGAGAAATGTCGGGGAGACATTTGAAAAGCCATCATTCACGGTACTTTGCCAGCCCATTACCACCGTTTGAGGAATGAGGCCTACATTTCCGTGCACCTTTTAATAACGATGACGAAGAAAACGCTATCTACTTGGCCTCCTGTAAAGAGGGCATGATGAACCGTTCTGATCCGCCACCTCCACGGGTCTCTTTAAGAGAGAGGGAGAATAAGCAGGGAAAAGGTAGACAATGGACTATATGAAGGGCTGCCTCGTCATCAGAATGTCACCTCTCTCTCTCCTCTGTCTCTTTCTCTCTCTCTCTCTCTCTCTCTCCTCTGTCTCTTTCTCTCTCTCTCTCTCTCCTCTGTCTCTCTCTCTCTCCTCTGTCGCGCTCTCTTATACATATGAGATAGCCGCTAAAAATATAGAAGATATATACTTAGACGTATGCTATTCAGAGTGCTTCTTGAGCTGGATAGAAATGCAGTAGGAGCGATAGAAACCCGATAGATAGAAACTCAATAGGAGAGATTGTGTCTGCCTCAGTGTGTGCACGGTACAAGGTCGTACCGCTGGCCCTTCAGTCGCGGAGTTCTGCGTTGAGTCAGGCTAACGTTTTATGTCCTTACCTCCTAGTCTCGTGTGTATTTCTTCTTTACCGTTAGATTGAATCAGACAACGTGCTGAATATGGTTCAATTGATTGATTTATTTCAATCAGTAAGCATCTATTAGTACTTACTCATCCTGTTGGACGACTGTACGCGTTGAACAGACATTTTCACGGGCAAGATCCACGAGAAGATACACCGAAGCAAATCTCCTCTATGAAAGAAATGGTCAGAGTTCCAGTTTTAAGTGCACCGGTGAAGCTAACCTGAGACACCGGGCCTATCTCTCATACTATTAGTACTGTTCCCGGGGAAAACTCTAATGCACTTAACAAGGTCTTAATTGATTGCAGACGGCTGGCAGAATAGGGCCAGTGTTCTCCAAAACAGGAGCGATCCGCTCGTGGCTTCGCTCCAGTGTTGCCCAGTAGATATTAGATTAATTTTGATTTGGGTTAGAAAACTAGGCTGAGCCACAGGACAAAGGGAACTTTGTCAACAACCCCCCCGTAGCCTTAAAAAGTGAAAAGTATCATTAGAAAAACAACAAAAAAAGTTTCAATATCTGCTGCAGTATTCACTGGTGGCCCACAGATGTGTTAGTAGAACACCTTGGCCGCCATCTTTACTAAAGTCTACAGACGATGATTTGCTAAAAGTGAAGTGACGCACTAACGTGCTAACCGTGTAGGCGCCATGCCTCGCGGCGACCCGGGATCGATCCCGCCCTGTGGTCCTACGCTACGTCATTCCCTCGCTTCTTCAACCCACTTTCCTGTCTCTCTTCACTCCCCTGTCCATAAAGACACAAAGCCCATAAAAATATAGATAAAAAATGTGGAGATTTTCAAGCAGAGCCGTTTTAATGCCCAGCCAAAGCCCAATATTGGCTATGGCTGGTGTATATGACTCATCCTCATTTGACTTCATAGACTGTATGGATTTTTTTCTGTTAAAGGATACCTTTGCCGATTTTCGGCCTTATCTCTATCTATCCGCATTAGGGATAGTTGTTGCCAATGCTCTCAGCTCAGCTCAGCAAAATCGATCAATGTGTCAATCAGTCGATCAATGTGACAACCATTTCATTTCACTTTTGTGACTGGTAGCCTATATTCCTTTTTTTGTTAATCTCAATTCCAACCTTGGTATTGAAGTAATATTTTTCACTTGGTTTATTCACGTTTATATAGCCTGCATGAAACAACACGGTAAGAACGCACGGGGTGAAGTATCTAAAGATGCGCTTTTCTTGTAGGACACGTCTTGACAGCACAGTATTTGACTGAATAGAACATGATCGTGGGAATACACAAGCATCTTCAGACAGACAACGGGTGTACAGAATTCAGGAGGTTGGCATGTCCTCAGGACCAGACTTCGTGGCTACAGTGGCAATGCGAATGCTAGCTAACTCAACGCCTTTCAATTGGAGCGAGGAAGGCAGCTCTCTTTGAGGTGCAAAGAGACTTTATACAAAGGATTGTTTAATGAACTTCGGAACATTGTAGTTTCACCACGGCAGACCCACATTCATGGCACCTGTGATTGACATGCAAGATGGATTCCCCCGAACCAATCATGGAAGGGATGCTCTAATTGGTCCGGAATTAGCCGGTAGCGGTCTAAAATCTAAATTGACTCATACAGAGGCAGGCGCAGTCAACTCAATACAGATATTCTCACAGAGCATTTCACTCACTAATAGCTGACGGATGGCTGTGCCAACAAATTACAGTCAAACATTAGCTCTTAAATCTTACAGTACCTTTAACAGGGGCAAAGCACACGCAACGCTTTGTTTCTCGAACATAAGATACAATGTCGCCTATTGTGGTTGTACAGGAAGTTCCTCACTGTAAAAACACTGCACCGCCTCATTTCAGGCTTCAGGCTTCAGGCCAGCTAAGCAGCCGGTTGAAGAGGTCAGAACAATACGTATACTCAGCTAAACCGGATGTAAATTCAGCACTTTCTTTCTTCTTTGGGGGATGTATTTTATTTCAAAAAGGAAGTGTGTGTGTGTGTGTGTGTGCGTCTGCGTGCGTGCGTGTGCGTGTGTGTGTGTGTGTGTGTGCGTCTGCGTGCGTGCGTGTGCTTCATGCAACATCAAGAAATACATGTGTGAATCTTGTGTGTGTGTTCAAAACAAACATGTTTGTTGCATATTGATCTAAAAGTGCTCCCGGGCATTGTGTAACGTATTACAAATAACACAAAATAAACCAAAGAAAACGAACAAAAGTCAAATGATTTGCGTGCCTACTATACAGTAGAGTCACACAGGCTGACTGCATTAGGAGGACATCGATGCCACGGGAAAGGGAAAGCCTTGTATAATATCCAGATTGTACCCACAATACATCTGAAGTCACACCTGGTACCAACACGCCTCTCAATATGTCTCTTCGCTCACAGCTTGTGATCCCATTTTTCATTCCGGTGGCTTATTATGCAAATGACCCCCGCACAGTGCTCCTGTAATGCGTCTGCATCTCGCCTACATATCAAAACACTATGTTGGCTTTCTTTTTTTCTCCACTCTGGCCCACGTACAGCTCAACATGGCTCATTAGAGATGTTACTAATTCGACCGGACTGTTAAATTGCCTCGCTCCTTTTCTTAAAAGGCGAGAATAAAGCAGTTTGTTGAGGGGCTTGGTGTGCCGTGAAGGGGTTGGTCGGCTGCTTTATTAGGCCGACCTATTAGGCTTCGGATTGAATGTTACATCACCGCCGAACGACGTGGAAGCGGTCGTGACTCCTGGAATATAACCGGGGATGTGCCTTCTTATTCTGCGCAACCCGTATGGCGTGGATAGGTTTTGGGGGATAATCCGCTTCTTAATCCTTCTCGAAGAGCGTTCACGCCACGGTATACGGTTCACACCTGCATCTCTCTGGCTGTCCCGGGCCGATCCGATTACTATGCAGTGAGACGCTGTGACGGCAGGTCTGAACGGGGTCGGGGTGCTTGTGGGTGTGGGGTAGGGGTGGGTCCGAATAGTCGATTATTCGATTATTCGTTCAACAACTTATTTATTTGGTTTTCTTTGCAGACTATTTCTTTGACCTCTTTTTTTTTTCTTTTTTTTACGTGTTAGTATGTCTTCTGTGATCTTAAACATAGTAATTGATGCTATTTGTCTAAAATAGTAGAAACCTGTCCCAAATACAGGTCGGGTGTCGATAATGATCGAAGCAAACAGAAGCCAGAGCTTATAGTTATGAGTTTTACGGTAACTGAGCAAAACCGGTCTTACTTGGCTGAACTGCATATCTATATCATCAGTGGAATGCTGCTTCAAATCATATTGAATAGCCAAAGCCTTAAATAAATATTAAACCCACAGCACGCGTCTATGTAGGGACAGACACAAAATCCTTTTGAATGTCCGCGTTCAAAATAGACTGCACACGGCCACATCGCGATCTGTGTGCGTTGCTCCGTTGAAACGATATGATTCTAGTTCTTGTTTGTGTCGCACTACAAATATGAGGGAGTATATGCTTTGGGCTTAGCGAAGCAACTCAAACTGGCGGTGACTAATTAAGAGTAATTGAATGCGTGAGGGAGACGAGGCGAGAGGATGCACACGACATGCCCTCTGGCGGCGGTCGGAGATCCAACGGAATGCTTCCACCTTTTCAGATCACGGAAATGTACTGCCGATTGATGGATAATATCGGCTGCGGCAACAATATAGCCTACGATTGTTCGCCGTTTGGCACCTCCGATGTGTAGGGTAGACTGCAGCCAATAGGAACATTTCTACCGCATTCGGCACCTGCGAGGTGCTCATCTCTGGCCCCGTCGGCGATTCCCAATAATCCATTATTCACTCGTACCACCCGCGGATTATTCGACCGTGAATAAAGTCGATTGTGCACGTCCCTAGTGTGGGGATGGGTAACAGGGTGAACGGGAGGGAGGTGTTCTTCTGCAGAGAACCACGCGCTCACGCCGTTGTTTGGCTGCCTGAAGTAGTCTGTCAGAGAATCCTCCCCCAGTGTAACAGCTGATGGACAGATATGACCTAATGTAGTATACTGATGATGATGGATGAAGGGATGGGCAGCTTGGTGGGGGGGGGGGGGGGGGGGGGGGGGGGGGGGGGGGGGGGGGGGGGGGGGGGGGGGGGGGGGGGGGGGGGGGGGGGGGGGGGGGGGGGGGGGGGGGGGGGGGGGGGGGGGGGGGGGGGGGGGGGTGGGTGGGGGGGGGGGGGGGGGGGGGGGGGGGGGGGGGTGGAGGTGGATGGGTGAGTGGTGGTGGATGGGTGAGCGGTGGATGGATGGGTGAGTGGTGGTGGTGGATGGTTGGGTGAGTGGTGGATGGGTGAGTGGTGGAGGTGGATGGGTGAGTGGTGGTGGATGGGTGAGTGGTGGTGGTGGATGGGTGAGTGGTGGTGGTTGGATGTATAGATAGATGGATAGATAGTTAGCTTCGTCACAGCAGTAAACACAATTCATAAACAAAACTAAATGCGACGAATGCAATACAATCAGAAAATAGGAATAGTTATAATGAAAAACTTTGAAAAACACTCCTTTGAGTCCAGAAAGACGAACACCCCAGCAATGGTTACAATAAACGTGAAGAGACAAGCAATGCCCAGTTGTACACAGGCAGGGGCACGTAATACATATTCTACTGTAGTGATGAAGACTGGGTCACGGCGTTTGAGCAATAAATCAAGAAACTCCAATGGAAATGTATATACTATATATACTATATACTGTACCCTGAGCCCAATGCATCACACGCCATTGACTCAAATACATATCCTGAAATGGGTTAATACATAATGACGAAGAAAAAATTAATACAATAAATAAATAGGAGTTATTGTTTTCTTCGTTAGATGTTGGTGTGAAATATTGTGTTTACGTGTACAGTAGTATTTGTTTATTTTGTTCATTTATTATACTTTGTCACATATTGTTATTTGTGGGCTAAAGTGTATGGATAATATACATTTGGTTCATGGAGAAACACGTATGTTTAATTATTTCCTGTCTCGATTTGTTTTAGGGTTGAGTACGTTTTCATAAACAATACATCGGTGCAAGTATTCCACAATGCAAATGTGAAAACATTTTGATATAAACAGTTCAGTATTATAATCATTGTTTTTGAAAGAAGCAGTGAACTTTTAACAATGAAACAAACAAAATGGAGAAATACAGAAATAGGGTCCTAAGGGGTTGTGTCTGAATTAAATAATGAATCTAGCTGATCAAAAACACAGCACAATTTGTCTGGTACATTAGAAAGGGAAATTGCCTTTTTACATTACCTTTTTACATTACCTTTTTTTTTTTTCAATGAAAAGAAGCATTTAGGCTAAAAAAAAAATACATCACCCCAAATGAAATGTCTGCTTTTTAGACAGACTGCTACTATTACTTTACTTTAGCAGTCTTGGTCGTCTGCAGCGCTTAATCATTCTAGTCAGATATTCAGATTAAAGTCTAGTTCATTACGTTTATTAAAGGGCGAGGATTCATGAGAAACACCGGAATTAAACAATCACATATGCGCCATTAACTTAGGGGTGACTACATTCAAAAACCCCCATACCGGGACCCTCAAGTGTACCGCGCCTTCGTATACCCGCACGTTCATGCACGCGTCCATGGATGCGCTGACGCATGCACCGTAGGCGGTTTCATCGGGATGTGGGTGGGGGGGGGGGGGGGGGGGACAGTTATTTCAGCACTTAGCACACCTAGTGACTGCACCTTTCGACACTGTGAACGGCGCCTCAGCAAACTAAAAACGCTGATTCGTCTCCAGAACATCACAACTTCTTGTTGTGTTTCACCAGATGGTTGGCAAAGGTCCCCCTCCTGAGCTGCCCCGTTTCTGATCACTGTCACCGGCGTTTGGTGCTACTTCCCGCTCGTGGCCACCGCTTATGCTCGACCGCCTTAATGTGGTCTTTTATGTCGGCGTTTCCCACGCGCGCACGACCGAAAATGTACTCTTGCAAGCGTGTGCAGCATTTTCGTTGCCGGGCTACTTGGCGAAGAAAAGAGTTAAGCCTCCTGGAGACTTTCTCGTCGGCATGACGGCTAACCGTTAGCGTACCGACTGACTTCTGTCAGACAGAGCCACAAGCGTCATAGGCTAGCAACAGCTTCGACAACAGCGCATTGATTGATCGACACGCATACAGACCAATCAGTGTTGAATTCACACGGTCGTTCATGTTTTTTGATTGTGTCAGGTAATAATGAGTGGGCCAAACGTCTATGTAAGCGCTGAAAACAAGTATAACATTATTATTATTTTAATTGTGTTGAAAACCGGGACAATTTGGTCATGAATGTTGAAAACCCGGTAAACGGTACCATTAACTTCATTAAGTCATTCTGTTGTTTTGATTTTCTCCACCTAATGAACAAATTAACGTTCTGAAAGTGAATGTGCCGTTACACTTTATTATTCTTTTTTTTTTTTACAACTTATCCTTAGACAACTCAATATTTAAACGTGCAGGTTTTGTAAGATGCTGAGTGTGGGTCTCCACGGAAACCTTAAACATCAGCGGACCAATTCTCTTGGTTTTGGGTTTATTTCTTGCGGTGGGTGTTTCTACCCACACCAACCATTGTTTAATAAACAGTTAAAACAGTATTTCCTGCCACCTAAATCCCAGCAGCTAACTGGTTAATGATGATTGGTTAATGATGATTGTTATTGATTATTATTCTTTATTCTCATTTTTCATCTAGACACATCATTTGAATTAATCTAAAAGTGTGGAGGACTAATTTTCTTCCCCCAGATGCTGCTCCTTCCTTCTCATCTGGAGTTCTAGAACAATCATAGAAGCAAACCTCAACCTTCAGCCATTTCATATCTGCTCTGGTAGATGGGGATCCTTGGTCAACCGCTGCTCATGACACCCACACCACTAGTTAATGACGCATGGGGGCGAAGGTTGTGGTGGTACACACACACACACACACACACACACACACACACACACACACACACACACACGCGTAAAATAACTCAATCTGGCCACTGTGTAATTAACTAAATGTGTCTAGCAATGAATTCAGTGACACTTTTAATAGTCAACAGTCATAATAACAGTCATAATTGTCAACGCATTTCAACTTGATTGAATTGCACGTCATTAAGTTGCAACTTAATGATTTTTTTGAAATAATATCGCATTTCGGAGACATAAAGTCCAAATTGGTAGGAAAAATTAAGAACACTTTAAATCCGGTGCATTATCCAAGACCCTGTTTTGTTCCACTAAATCATATTTTTACCAATACCAAGAGGACAATACATTCTTCATAATGTTAGTCTTCTCTGTTTTGACAACAATGCTGGTAGTCAGATCCAATATCTTAGTTTTGTTGCATGCCAACATACCATGCCAAAACAGTAGTAGTATGTAGTAACCTACTATGTATATAGTATGGAAGAAATCGATTCATTACAGAGCATATAGAGTGAGGCATGAGGAATTCCAATGCTTCTGTCTGTCATGCTTTGAGTGTGATTTCACCTGCCTGTGGGGTTTAGCATAGCAACGCTGCTAATGTTGCTAATATATGTAACAGCAATATACTTAGCTGCTAATTAGCATGTTTAGCAAATTGCTTTGTCACATTCAAATGAGGCACCGTCGGAATTCACACGGCTATCCAGTCACAGTTGGAATACAATGGAAGGAAATGTAAAACCAATGGACCCTTTTTCACACAGGTGTCGCTCATAACACTAACTATGGGTCTGCTCCTTTCTATGTACCAGGGCAGCAGTGGTAGACTACACTAGTGAAGATAAGTCTACTACCGCTGCCCTGGTACATAAAAGGAACAGACCCATAGTTAGTGTTATGAGCGACACCTGTGTCTGTCCTACGACGACACCTCTGTGAAAGGCGGTCTATTCCACAAGTCGTGCTACAGGCATCATGGTATAGTGTCTGAGAGGGAAACAGAAAACTGAACGACGAACGGCTCATCAAGCTCCCTCTATCTTATTTAACTTTAAACGTATTCTACCGCCCGACGCCTGATGTGTATCGCCCGCTAAGGCGGCGCCCCTATAGGCTAACCTTTAAGGCAAAAGGGGAGAAAAATAAACACTTAATAAACAGTTTTTCGCGGGCGGTGGTCGTGGATAGCTGGACGTCGACACGGCACGCAGACACAGAAAGGTCAGCGTTCTCAAACACATGGGTAATTGGTGCTCAAAATACCACCTTTCATGTTTTCTCCACACCGACTTCCACCAAACCCATAATTACATCTCCCCCCTCCATATGTCTTGAACTTTAAATCATACACAATAGGTTCTCGACATCAAGGACTTAAACAAGTGGCGTGTGGTTATTAATCACATGTATTTATGGCTTTAAGTAGAAATCTCCATTCCGGTGGATTTTATTTTAAATTGAGGTTTTTTTTGTTCTGTATTATTATGAATAGTAACCATGCTGCTGTGCAACGTGAACTCCCCTGAACCAGCCCTTTAGAAAGCAGATAACGCGTGTGTGTGTGTGTGTGCGTGTGCGTGTGTGTGTGCGTGTGCGTGTGTGTGTGTGTGTGTGGCGCAGGCGTCAGGGTCATACTTGGAGCAGACAGCAAGAACAGAATTTATTACAAGTTGTCTTCCACTATAATAAATTAAATAATCGAATCGAAAATTCGTAGTCTCCTTCCCTCCATCTCGGCAAATAATACAAAGTTCTTTTGTCCTTTGGAATTCATTTGCATTTAATAACTGCATTAAAATTTGATCCTAATATAATAATATTAAACATGCAATATATCAGGGTAAATTTGATTAGGCTTAGAGAATTACGAACACAATGTAACACATTTAAAAATGTATTGTTGGTTAGATTGCTAAGCTGACATTGCTAAACAGCCAGAATGCTACTGCTAAAAAAACCGCAGAAAGGCAGATCTTGCTGGTTGGCATGACAACGTAATGCGCTTCACAGGGCCGGGCGGAGTTATGACCTTGACAGAAAGGATTTGTTGAACAAGCTAATATTCGAATGGAGGATACCAGAACGTTGTTGGTCACATATTTTGGGAAAACAAAATTTTGATTGTTGGCATCTTTGGTAAAAAAAAAGTGTAAAAAAAATGTAAATGCACATCTGAATTTGAATCCCAAACATCTGAAACAGACTAAGATATACAATAGGTATGTTAAAAGGTTCAAGAGGTTCACGAATCCTTTAATTGGACCTCCCCCCGTGACGCTCCTTTGCATCGTGAACATATCTTTCTTCATTCCCCCCCCCCAGACCTCTTATTATTTACTTGTTATTTACCGGTGTGTGGCTGGGAGAGGAATAGAAGTTCAGTGAGAATGTCAACACAGAGGGGAGTTGTGAAGACCACCACTTCCCTCTGCATTAGGGCCGGGTATCGATCTCACCACGTGCTCCGAGCGCTCCCCGCGGAGCCGACACTCGCTTCCCGCGCTCTGCTCCTGCTCCTGCTCCTTCTTCCTGGTGGTGGGGGTGGGGGTGGTGGTCGTGGTGGTGGGGGTGGGGGTGGTCGTGGTGGTGGTGGTGGTGGTGGGAGAGGCATGGGAGTTGGCCTCTCTCTCTCCTTCTTCTCCTCCTCCTCGTCTCAATAAGGCGTTCTCCGCTGTTCCACGATTTATTTGGTGCCTTATTTACGACACGGATGAGTGTCGACCACTTGATGGTCTCTCTCTCTCTCTCTCTCTCTGTAGCTCTCCCCCCCTCTCTCTCTCTCTCTCTCTCTCTCTCTCTAGCTCCCCCCCCCCCCCCCCCCTCTTCCCCTCCCCCCCCCCCCCTCCCCCCCCCCCCCCCCCCCCCCCCCCCCCTCCCCCCCCCCCCCCCCCCCTCTCTCCTCCCCCCTCCCTCTCCCTCCTCCCTCCTCTCCCTCATCTCTCCTCACCCCTCTGTCTCCCTCCTCTCTCCTCACCCCTCTC
>OOFB01015498.1:2002-14235 GCA_900323305.1 Trachyrincus murrayi | reverse complement strand
CAATGATGCAAGATAAAAAATAATCGATAATTCACCTCAAATGCATTAAAACGAAAGTAACGAGTCTGTTTTCAAAATGTAAGAAGTAGAAAGTACAGATATTTGTGTTAAAATGTAGGGAGTAAAAGTAAAAAGTCGTCAAAATAAATACATAAGTAAAGTACAGATACCTGAAAAATGTACTTAAGTACAGTAACAAAGTATTTGTACTTCGTTACTTCCCACCTCTGCATATATATGCATGACCACACACACACACACACACACACACACACACACACACACACACACACACACACACACACACACACACACACACACACACACACACACACACACACACACACACACATACACTCACTCAAATTATAACATTAGCGGTACTAATTCACTAAAGTCTACATGCCTGCACACACCTATGCATTTCACATTCCCATAATATCATACCTTTCCTCATTTGTTGATCTTTTATGCTTGGCATTTTAATGTAGCTGTTGTTTATTTGGTGCTAACTTCTTGTATATTTATTTTCGGCTTCTGTCTGAATCACAAAATGTGATTATTATTTATCAAGTGTAATTCTTGTCTAGTTGTAATACTCTTGCACAAGAAGTGTATGACAAATAGCACGAGGTGTCACTATGGCAACATAGAGTAAATATGAGCAAAACAAATCATGCTGAAAACTAAAACGATTAGAGGATTAATGAATTTGTCAGGTAAAAATAGCATTGTAACAAAATAACATTTGTTGCTTATAGGTTCAGAAAACTATCTGGTTGCTTTTCTCTGTTTCAGATAGTTTCTATTATACCTTATATCAGTCAAATCAAGCAAATGTAGCATCACATTGGGCTCCCTCTGTAATATCCTGCATAATATCTGATAGACATTTGGTATTACTTATGACATTTCATAGACCAAATGATTCATTGAGTAATCATAAAAAAAAAGTGAAATGTATTCATTGACAATGAAAATTATTGTTTATTGAACCCTAGCTGAACATAAGCAAATATGCTAGTACTGGACGGCTAGTCTAACACAGACACTGTACATTGGGAGGTTTGGAAAGTTGAGCTGTCCTCCAAAAAGCTCATAATTCATGACTTTCCATAAAATGTGGATAAAATACCTCATATTTTTACTGAGAATCGATACACAAAAAAAAAAAAAAATTACCTTCCTGTATATTTATTAGCACCCCTACTGATAACATAAAGCTAAGTTATCTTCAGACTTGGATATTACACTATCCTATAAGTTGCACATTTAAAGATGAATTACTCTTACATTCTACACCCACACATAACAAAAGCATTTGGACAGTCCATTCCCTGTCTCAACATTCTGAAATTCATTGCTACAATGTTGTAAACTCTGATTTTAACATGCCTTTAAAACAAATTAGGGGAATATTAACTTTGCACGATAACAATAGGAAATGCTGAAAGGCTGTTGTGAAGTTTGGCTTGGCAGTTTTGTCATGCCCAGGTGTCACAACAGAAACCCAAATGTTGCATTCTCAGTGTGTTTTCACCACACATGCCACTTCCTCCTTCAGGGTCACTAACAGACTCCGACACCTCAACTCAAGCCGACACCTGCATTAAAAGAGCTGTAATATAAAAGCAGAAGCCCCAGTTCTAGAATCTTGGACCTAGGCAAATCTATAATGTGCATAGACTAGACATAGTCTTACAGCCTTTATAAACTGAGTTTGGCTCATTTGGGATTTCCCATAAACGGCTAGAAAAATATAGCATAACAAAAAGCTAGAACGATGTACAGTGAGAACATGCTCCCATGTCTTGTCATTGGTTGATTTCAGTGTTTTTTTTTTTTGTTCTTCTGTGATCTGGATGCTCTCAGCACCCAGCTGGCTAGACAGCCAGAAGGCGACAAAGACCAGACAGAGCCCCCTGACTGAGTACTGCCATTCCCTTATAAACCAGCCACCCCACATCTCCCGCTGTCGGCTGGTCTGCAGCTTCTTTACGGTCCGGCCTGAGGATGAGAACCCGCCTGCCCCAAACCCGTCAGTATCAGAACCAATTGAATCATAAGGAGCTTGAGATTGTACCCAAACATAAATGAGTTTAAACTTCAGTCATGTAGAACGTGGCAGTAAAAATGAAAAAGAATTACGTTTTCTTCTTCAGAACCAGAAGAAGTGAAACCATTGTTGTGTCCAAAGAAAAATCCAAAGGCACTATATCTGGTGAGATGAAATACTGTTCAAAATATCATGTTTTCCATCCCTGTCACTTTTGGGTCATTTAAAAGAGTTCCCAATTGCACTTACCCAATTACATCTTGTTGAGATTGCTTAAAACATTCTGGCTTTTTGGACTGTGCTGCAAATCATTGGCTCGTTACGTCACCCGGCGTACCGGGTCAAAGTTGTATTATGTAAGCATCCTGACTTTGGTTGAGATATCATGAGTTCCTGTTTCTTGCCACAGAGATCACTGGCCCCATAATTGTGGACACCTACAGGGTCATCGGCGAGTACGACAAGACTTCCAAGCATGATATCACTCTGCACACCGGAGATCTGGTGGAGATTGTGGAGAAGTGTACCAATGGTGAGAAATCGCTGGTCAATCCAGCTGACTTTGTCCTGTCCTGCAAGACAATGCATGGTTTCATTTGTTACTAGAATGATGGGAGATTGCTACAAGTGGTGTGTGTGTGTGTGTGTGTGTGTGTGTGTGTGTGTGCGTGCATGTGTCCGTGCGTGTGTGTGCACGTGCGTGCATGTGTGTGTCCGTGTGCGCGCGTGTGTGTGTCCGTGCGCGCATGTGTGTGTGTGCACATGCGCCTGTGTGTGTGCAGGCTGGTGGTTCTGCCAGTGTGACACCAAGCAGGGCTGGGTTCCAGCCTCCTACCTTGAGCCTCTGGACACCCCAGAGGAGTCTGAGGAACCCCAACCCAACTACGCAGGCAAGTTACCTGGTGTCTGACGATGGACACCCAAAATACAAAATCTGTATTCAAGTTCTTCACCAGATATGTAAAAAATATCCTTTTTAATTTGTCTTATCAAACCTAATTTCATTTTAATGTAACGAAAGGTGCTAGACATGCAAGAAATATATCTAAATGTCTCTAGTCCTCTCCTGCCACATGGACATTAAAGGAGCACCAAACCCCAACACCACTTGTACATTGGTTTGCATTAGGCGACTCCCTCTATAGGTTAAACACACACTATTGCATGCATGGAACTTCTGATTGGCTGCTATGGTCACCAGGTCACCTGCTGATTAAGGCTTGATGCGACACATTTTGGAATTGAATTGAAGGGCGTTGCGTTTACAGCCCCAGAATGAAATCTGATAGCAGTTTTTAAAGGTGGGGTCAGGTTCTCCATGAAAGTGACCTGTGTGCACGTCGCGTCCGGCCTGTCTGTCCGTCTCTCCAGGGGAGCTGTACGTCACCACCACTGCCTACCAGGCTGAGCAGGAGGACGAGCTCTCCCTGGTGATCGGGGAGGAGGTGGCGGTTATTCACAAGCTGCTGGACGGCTGGTGGGTGGTCCGGTAAGGACAATCAAACCCCCGGCACCCCAACACACGCTATGGTTTCAACTATGATGTTTATTCCTATATCACACGTTACGTCATTAATCGCCAATCTTCCACCGAAGAATATCTGATTTGATCTATAGAATATAATCACACACATTAAGTAAGTTGAGTGACATACGGCTCTTCTTCCCCCATGTACTATTATCTTGATGAGTAGTGGTCTGTGATGTGTGTGTGTGTGTGTGTGTGTGTGTGTGTGTGCTGTTCCCAACAGGAAAGGGGATGAAACAGGACATTTTCCCTCCATGTTTCTTCAGAGCACCAACAGAAAGGCGCTGTCCGAACCCGAGCGGAACAACTTCCAGAGACGGACGCCACCGCCCCGGCGGTAGGGGCCATTTGTGTGCTCCACTTGTACATATTAGCTGGACATTTCATTTATAGTACATAATTATATTCAACAATTGTGCACATTGAGTTCAAAGTCAGCTTGGATGGGATGTTAAAAGTGCATTATTCTGCATGAGTTGGATCATACTACTAACATTCATTAATATGATTCACACTTATTTATATAGTGCCGTCAAGATACGTGCTATTGTCTATTGGACATAACTGAACTAAGTATGAAACTATGCTTGGTCTGTAGAACTTGTGAAACCGCCTCTTGCCTTGAAGCTCTCACTTCAGGAACAAGGAGAAGTACTGCCAAAATGTTGGGCTATCATGAACTCTTGTATCCTCTTTTTACACACACACACACGCACACACACACACACACACACACACGAACACACACACATCATTAAGATAGGCGTAAATAGAGATGTTCTGATGGCTATATGGCAGAATAAAAGACTGGAACAACAGCCGTAGGGCTGGTTGTGTGATGGATTGTTGCAAAGCGAAAACCCAACAAAGCCGAGATGCTGTACTGCACAGGTGCACACCCGTCTCGTTATGATTCTTGTCATTAGGTTTCATACGGAGACAGTGAGTTGACAACCTGCTTTGTTGAACGAGCAGATAAACAGACGGACAGGTTTTGAGGTAGCTGGTACAAATCAGAAAGCCCCGAGAACCTTGAAATGGTTGACCTGCAAGTCATTTCAGATATCACGTTGAACTATTGTCTATTATTACTATTGTTGAACTATTACTATCACTTACTGCATTTACCATTTATTACACCCAGAAACAGCATTTATTGCAATCATTTGAGTCAGGCCGTGTGGAATATTGTCCACGCATTCATCTCTTTATAACAGCACCGGACAATTTGTTAAGGACGATCCGTGTCTCTCTTGAATGAAAATCATCAACTATGAACTATGGTCTCTAGAAACAGCCTCTAACAGGAGGATGGGGGAGGGGGGGTACACTTCATGTGCTGCATGAATAGTTCATGAACTTAATAATGAATGACTGGCCTTAAACATTCACAAGAGACAGCCATGTCTTCCTAGACAGCAAAAGTAGCTAATTAATGAATGCAAAAACACAATAAATGATAAAAAACAACAACCAATACATGGGTGAAGTGATTTAAGTGGTCCACGTTAGGGTTGTGGAAAAAATAGACCGACGCTAGATAGAGAAGAACAGAAAAGCATGTGTCATGGAGGTCAGTGAGGCCTGAGAGGGAACTCGAGAGGTGATGGATTCTCTAATGCAGTCACTTAATGTAGCCTCATTGTTTTCCAAGTAAACTTGGCCAAATTGTAAGTCAGGGAATGTTACACTTTAAAATTGCAATGAAATCAAAGGGAACTCTTAATAGTGTGTGTTTGTGTTTTTTTCAACAGCTACAAAATCAACTGTGTGTGTAATAGAGGAAACTGCAACTGTGTGTGTGTGTGTGTGTGTGTGTGTGTGTGTGTGTGTGTGTGCATGCGTACATGTGTGTGTGGAAACAGCGCTATAGATGGTGTGTGAGTATTTTGGCTTTTCTCCTTCAATCATCACTATTGTCATCTTTTACAAAAACATCCCCTTCCCAACGGGCATTCACACATGCCAGGGAAGATGCCCAAGTGCACTTCATGCACACTAAAAGCCCTTTCAGAGACATACTAAATACCTAATGTGAAACACAAATGTTGGCCCGTCAGCTAACTGACAGCAGGGGGGCCAGCTAGCAACTGCTACAGGGCTTCATTTCCTTGGATAAACAAATTACTTTTTACACTTCCGCCCAGACCTTCTGGAGTGGAACTTGTGCAAAGCACCAAGGTCTCGTGGGAGAGAGCACGACCAGGGGAAAGGGTGGGAAGAGCCGCGAGGTCACCGCAGTCCACCGCAGTGACCTACGAGTGAGGCGGGAAAAACCAATGACCCAAAGAAGGGGCGGAGTTATGTTCGTTATGGAGATATTCTAGCGAAGGAAACTCATTTGTGCGAGTGGATGAAGCATTCAGAAGGGGATTTTAAGTGTAATTGTGTAAGTGTAAAGTGTACACAGTGTTGATTTTAAACCTTTACAGACACTTTTTTTAAAGTTTACTACTACTGGTCGAGTTTGTGTTTGCCAATTATGCGCTCACAGATCCCCGCCTCCAGCAACATGATTTGTGGAAACAAATATGAAGCGAAAGAAAGTGAAAAACCTCAAGCCACTATACTCAAGCCATCAAGGTTGATGTTACAGGTCCTGCCTTGACAATGAATAACTATTAATTTCTTCATTCACTGCTATTTTACTTGCTGTTTACACCAGCTTTTTCCCTCTTCACAATTCATAATTCAAACATTCAAATAACGTAATGTCATCAACATAGTTTATGCCAATAGGAATAATATTTGTAAATATCAACGTTTCCAACATCTGTCTGTTGACATTTGACAGGAGGACACTGCATGGAACAGCAAGAGCCTTCCAATATACAGCCAAGCCCCGGTAGTCCAGAGAAACACTGAGACCATTTAGCTGCTAAGAGATGTTTTAAAAATAAATACGTTTATTTATTTATTCATTGAAAGTTTGGTGGACACTTAATAACTTTGATTTAATGAATACGCTCAATGTTACTGTGGAGTGACACACAAACACCTGCAATCCACGTGAAAGCCTGATACCTCACCTCCGATACAGAAACCTACACACACACACTCATCTCTCTCTATACACCTATGTTCACTTTTGTCTTTCTTTTCAACAGCAGTTAGCTCTCAGCCCAGATTGAACAATATGTGTCTTAGTGAAAGCACAAAGCTTAGAACAAAACAGGGAAGCCTATTCAACGATAATTGAAAAGACATCACCAGCTGTATCCCGGTTTAAAGAAAAGTATATATTATACATATATATTTTTACCTCTCACCCACCATGAAAGGAGAGCATCTGTTAAAGGTTATCAGGAGTGCAACTGTTGACATTTAAATTGTGTAAGTGCAAGTCCTGTATCGGGCCCATAAACCCAGGTGAGTTGCATGTAGTCCCCGTGCTGCTGGTGCTAACGTTGCGAGGCAGATGGTTCTGCAGCTGGATGTCAGGTAGCGGTTGGTACAAGAGGATGAGGGTGCAAAGGGCCAGGGGTCCTGAGGTCAGCGAGGCAGGAAGTCTGCCTCAAGAATCACCCGTTCTTCTGGCTTTGCACCATAACAATCTTTTAATGTAGATTATTGATGGCTGGATTCGTGTTTTTCTATCTCTAAAATACATATTCTGTAAGGTTTAGGTGTACGGTTATTAATTATATGATAATTCCTTTAGTAGGTTTAATTCAGCAATATTACACAAGTCTATGTCTGTCTGTCTATGTCTATGTACACCGTAGTTATGGTTCAAATCAATGGCTGTCAACAGGGGAAGACTGGGATAATAATTCAGGCCGGGAATCAAGTCAGTCCAGGCCAACCCCACATTCACTCCATTCACAACAGACCACGTATACTGTAAGCGTTTTGTTGAAATATTTTTTCTGTTAACTGTTTATGCCAGTAACATATCTTTTACTTTTAGTTTAAAAAAAACATCCCAAATAGTTACAGCCAAGTGTCTTCAGTTTCAAGAGTTAGTCAATTGCATTTCCATAATTAAGGCAACAGGAATCAATGTTCATATACACTTTGTTTGTTTATATTTTTTTCTCCCGCTTAAAGGTTAAATAAACCCCCAGATCACACACGCACACTTCCATTTGGGTCTCACGAAGTGTTGGTGAACATTTCTGTGCTATTTCAGATTAAAATGTATAAAGTTATAAAAACGGGGGAAATTCTCTGTAAAATACAAGAAGTCTGCTACTTCCGGCTAAAAGCGCCTTTCCAGAGTGGTAGTTTTCTGCACCCTAGCTCAAGCCAGTGTGACGTGACGCCCCTCACACTTGCTTCTGTAGAACCCAATGCGTCAGTTTTTTCTAAAACCTTTACGACAGGTCACGACTGCTCAGATCACATAATTTTAAGCTCGTAGGCGGATCAAGTTCCCCTGCTTTACTTTCTCTTTAATGATGCAAATTCTGAGGTTTATTTCAGGTCCTATCTTAAATAGCGCTGATGTGGAGAAAGCCATGCGTGCCTTTTTCCTCATCTCGCCTTGGCTACTGGAACTCCCTGTACACCTGCCTCACCCCTTCACATGCAGCTGTAAGCTAACACATGCTCCTCCCTGTCACTGCCGAGGTTGTTTTAATAACCTTTAAGGCCAGACAAGGGATAGCACCTCAGTATACTATGTATTCCCTGGTGAGCCAGGCCATTGCTCTGGCAGGGCTCTGCTGGCCATGCTAAAGGGCTGGAAACCAAAGATGACTTTTACATGAGTGTTCCTACGCTATGGAACAGTCTGCCAGGGGAGACCATGCTTGCTGAATCAGTATCACCATGTAAAAGGGTTTGATTATTAATATTTACTATACTTTAAATGTACTTTTTACATGTCTACATCTTGTTATAATTGATAATTAACAATTATTTCTGGTACCTGTCTTTAAAGGTGACATGTTCATTGGAATAATTGGATGAATTAAACTTCATTATTATTGTGTTGTTATTATTATTGATGACATATCTTTATTATTAACTTTATTACCATTATTTAACTCATTAAGTATGATTACTTCCAGATTACTTCTAGGCCCACACAATTGTTCTTATTGTCAGTGAATGTGTTAATGAGACATGTTTTACGTTATGTAACTATTTTAATTGCATATTCTTTATTTTCTCACTTCACATTTGCTGTTTCCTTTGTATATTTCCTCTCCTCTTGGTGCATGGTCTGTCACGCTCACGTATGGCCTTTTCTCTCTCTACAAAATCAATTTCACATTTAATCTTTGTTTTCTCTTTCCGCTAAAAAGAAGCGGCGAAAGAAAGTCTCAGAGACGAAGAAGCAAAGCAGAGAACCCGTTTCATAGTTAGAACCCTGACCCACTTCAGAAGAAAGTCTCAGAGACGAAGAAGCAAAGCAGAGAACCCGTTTCATAGTTAGAACCCTGACCCACTTCAGAAGAAAGTCTCAGAGACGAAGAAGCAAAGCAGAGAACCCGTTTCATAGTTAGAACCCTGACCCACTTCAGAAGAAAGTCTCAGAGACGAAGAAGCAAAGCAGAGAACCCGTTTCATAGTTAGAACCCTGACCCACTTCAGAAGAAAGTCTCAGAGACGAAGAAGCAAAGCAGAGAACCCGTTTCATAGTTAGAACCCTGACCCACTTCAGAAGAAAGTCTCAGAGACGAAGAAGCAAAGCAGAGAACCCGTTTCATAGTTAGAACCCTGACCCACTTCAGAAGAAAGTCTCAGAGACGAAGAAGCAAAGCAGAGAACCCGTTTCATAGTGAGAACCCTGACCCACTTCAGCTGGAACAGAAACTTCTCTTTCTTCCCCTTTCTTTCTCTTTCTCTCTTCACTCTCGCTATCTGCCTTTATTCTTTCTGTGTGTCTGTCACACATCCAACCTCATCTTCACTGTCCTGCTCACTCGCATATGTCTCTCTCTCTCTCTCTCTCATCATTATCATTTTAGCCCCTAATTATCAACATGCTAGTTAAAGCTAGTTAGATATTAGGCCCTTCTCATTTCACCTCATCAACATGGTTTATATTCTTTTCTCCGACTTAAAGGGTGAATTAACCCTCGTCACTTTTTTCAGCGGTTCCATTTGGGTCTCACAAAGTGTTGGTGAACATTGCTGTGCTATTTCTGATTCAAATGCATAAAGTTGTTAAACTGGGGAAAGTAAAATACAAGAAGTCTGCTACTTCTGGCTAAAAACGCCTTTCCAGAGTGGTAGTTTTCTATTGGCTGTGCACCCTAGCTCAAGCCAGTGTGACGTGGGTTTTGACCACACCCCTCGTACTTGCTTCTATGGAATCCAATGAGTCTTCTAAAACCTTCACGACTGCTCAGATCACATTTTTTTTAAGCTCGTAGGCAGATATAGTTCCCCTGCATTACTTTCCCTGAATGATTAAGAATGACTAAGCCGAAAAAATGACCACTTCCGGGCATACGCTCGGGGCATGCATGTGTGTGAATGTGGAGGAGTGTATTGGCATATTAAAAAAAGAATATATATATATATATATATAATATATATATATTTGTGCTGCGTCAACATTGAGTGAAATTCAGAGCTCATGTGTTTGGGCCAATCACTATATTTAGGGTACTTAGAGCAGGGTGGCTCATGAGTTCTTCCCCTGCGGGCGATTTCACACAAATGTCAGGGAGCAGAATGAAATTGCATTCGTTTTTCTCCGGCACACTCCTCTGGGCACCCTGACCTGGAAAATCTGCCTGTGATAGCCTCTTTGATGCCTCAGCAAACTTGGCAGTGGGCCTGAGCCCTTTGGGTACCCCATCACAAAATCACGCATGTGAAATTAGTTCACCTACCTGGCAACACAGCTGAGGGAGCACCCCAAGTCTGAGGCCTTTCCTTGGCAAGATTTCAATTTAAGTCTCGCAAACCGACATTTGGAGAGAAATTAAAGGACCGTGTTGGTGTATATTTGACTTACCGTCGTTATCGGAGTCTTTAACAGTCTAAGGCTGAATATTGGATGGTTTTAGTTGCTGCTATTCTACTTTAAGAAAAAAACTATCAGAGGAACTGGAATATAGTTTAATATAATATTGAATCATTCAATCTTCATATATATACTCACACAAATGTTGTCCTCTCTTGTGATTGGTTGACAATCGCAGAGGCTTATGGGTAGTGTAGTAGATGTAATGGAAACAAATAAAAGTTCGAATATAAAGTACATATTCTCAGCAATTAAGGTAAAACAGTTAAATATATGGGTTGTAACAGTGAAATAATTAAATAATCTCTTCTCTTATCAAAGATTATGAACCTACGTGATATGGTTTGGCCGTAATTACTGACAGAATAATTTTCAGTGGGGTTTTAACATGGGGGGAATCGGAGTGGAACCTTACTGCTCAGGTCCATACTATATTAACTGAATTAATTTCATGATGAAAGAATTCACCAACCATATAGTTAGGATTTATTAACCGGGAAGGACCAAGCAATATTCATTTACGACTAAAATGCATTACAGCTTTAGTGTTTTCCTTCAATTACCCTGACATGGGATGCTCATGGTACTGAAACTGAAAGCAAGCAGGTCGATGACCACACTACATTAGGCATCTGCACTGCCCTTTTTTCCCGCCTGCCCTGGTTTAATGTACTGGAGTTTCAAAGGATCAGCAAAGGCCTGCCAAAATAGACCTGCCAAGAAATCAAGTTGAAGGGGTAGAAATTAACACACCGTCCAGTGAGTCCAGCATTTGCAATGGATAGGCCTTTTGAATAAGTCCTTTTTATAAACACTGATTTACAGACCAGACTGTACATATAGCATACATCCATCCTAGTGCTGCTGCTCAATGCAATCAGCAGACGCAAACACTCACAGGGCATTAAAGACATGGCCTGTCTCATGGAACAAAATACCATTGCTTTCAATGAAACGTCAGCATTTACTGTGTTCTCAGACTAGGGATGTTGGATGCATGATATCAATTTGTGCTCAAATGAAGAAGAAGGGAGACGAGGGCTTTTCGAGACGAGGATCAATCTATGATTGAATCCGTGTTTTTTTTTTACCTACGGGCTCTTTTGAAAACAAAGCCTTGCTTGGCACTGCACACCGTTTGGAAGCAGACACAGGAGTTATAATTAAATTCTGATAGTTTTACAATTCTGGTGCATGAAAAAGGTTACTTCAAGATGGCTGAGTTAGGCCTACACTGGTTACTTCTTAGCATGTGGAAGAAAATGTTCATATCAGCACTATGGCCCCTCCAGTGTCCTGGCGTGTCCTGCTACCTGTGTTTGTTTTTTTGTTTTCTAGCAAACATCCTTTCTTCCTCATTTTGGGGAGAGAAAGAGCATGGATGGCAGACAGATGGGGGGCCAGTAAAAAGAGAGCCTCGGGGGGAGAGAGAGAGAGAGAGAGAGAGAGAGAGAGAGAGAGAGAGAGAGAGGAGAGAGAGAGAGAGAGAGATAGAGAGAGAGAGAGAGAGAGAGAGAGGTAGGTAGGTAGAGAGAGAGAGAGAGAGAGATGAGAGAGAGAGAGAGAGGTAGGTAGGTAGAGAGAGAGAGAGAGAGAGAGAGAGAGAGGTAAGTAGGTAGGTAGAGAGAGAGAGAGAGAGAGAGAGAGGGAGGGAGAGGTAGAGAGAGAGAGAGAGAGAGAGAGAGGTAGGTAGAGAGGTACGTAGAGAGGTAGAGAGAGAGAGA
>OOFB01015492.1:3043-18764 GCA_900323305.1 Trachyrincus murrayi | reverse complement strand
GGGGGGGGGGGGTGGGGGGGGGGGGGTGGGGGGTGGGGGGGGGGGGGGGGGTGGGGGGGGGGGGGGTGGTGGGGGGGGGGGGGGGGGGGGGGGGTTGGTGGGGGGGTGGGGGGGTGGGGGGGGGGGGGGGTGGGGGGGGGGGGGGGGGGGGGGGGGGGGAGTATTGGGTGATTCACTTTAGAGATACATAGGGGACCAGGGTGCAAGTACAGGATATCAAAGATCTTTTCGTTTTGGTACTTTAAGTCATCTATTACCTGTTCACTGGTGCATTGTCAATACTTTGATTGTGGAGTGTGTGTTGTTGGGTGGCTGGTTTAAGCAGCCTCACCGGGTCCCGAGTCAGACTGATTAGGCTCTGGGGCTGGGGTGAGGCTGCACACCAGTTTAAACCAGCCACCACACACACACACACACACACACACAGGAGGAGCGCTGCATGTCAGCACAGACCACCTGCTTTGGCTGTTCAAACCAATCTCAAACCAGAACAACCACTGTAGTGGCATGCAGCAGGCTCGATTGCTACATTGATGTGATTCATCATTTCATTTGGGAAAATCATGGCAAATTGTATGTGTGGAACCTCTGGAAAAAACACGTGTGGCCCTTTAAATACCTCTGCTGCTTTTCCTATTGGTCATTTCGAACTTGATGCCACGGTAAAGCTCCAATGAGATGAGCCCGTATGCCGTCATCATCACTATCCCCGGGATCAGGAAGAGCATCAGCAACAGAGACACATACCTGGACAAAAGGTTAATAATAATAATAATATGTATTTATGTGTCGGGTTTAAAGAGTAACTACACACCATGCTTCTCTCTATTTACCCTCGCCACTTTTCCCCCACACTATTAATATGCCTAGCGTAGCCCTACAGATTCTAACTTGTATCGGACCAGGAAGATTGGAGATTTACGTTGAGTTTTGTATCATTTTCATGACTCCCGCCCTGGATTCGTGAGTGGCCCAGCTAGCTCTTGTTTTAATGATAACAATTCTTCAAATGAACCAAACATACGGTTGAAATAAAATACACAGATGTGTCAAAACGCAAAGTCTCTACTACAACTCAGCAAGCAAACCTCAAGTGGCTTTTGGAACGCGTCCACTTAGCCACTATAGGGGACATTTAAAATAGATTAATGGTTGTGTGAAATAGAGCAGGAGGGTTTCCGATGGCGGTTAAAACATGAGCTATGAAACGATGTCACCTGAGTACATCTGCTTATGCGCTCAAAGACCGATGTTCAAGAGTCTGGTTTCCTTACCCTGAAACGTATGGTAAGGACGGATATTTAAACTCTGAACCTCAGGGAATACTTTTTAAAACGTATGTGACGGCAACCTATGGAAAGGGGCTGGCTTAACGTTCAACCGACAATATGATATCAGGTTTCCCTTCCCAGTCATTTGTAGTGTTTCAGTTTAA
Organism: Trachyrincus murrayi; assembly: GCA_900323305.1. Taxonomy (NCBI): domain Eukaryota; kingdom Metazoa; phylum Chordata; class Actinopteri; order Gadiformes; family Macrouridae; genus Trachyrincus; species Trachyrincus murrayi. The sequence goes on along the minus strand of OOFB01015492.1, from coordinate 17,329 downwards.
CACAAATCACATCCTTGCATCTTTTGCTCCGCACTAATTACCTGTTTGACTTCACATTAACGCTCATATTCCGGCAGTAAGAGTGCCCTCTAAAAGCCATTTTGACATCGTTGGTGACATCACAACTGGGAGTGTCCACCCAGACGTTCGATGGTGATGGATAGATCAACCCACCAGCCTATCCAGTGTCCCAAGCGGGTACCCCGGCCCGGTAGGCTGATCCCTCCCACTTGTGATGTCACTAACGAGGTTCTCGTATGTAAAACGGCCCATCCATGACAACATCGCCCCCCCGGTGGTGGACCAGGGAACCAATTAGCCCTTTAAGTCTACAGTCTCCTCACCAGGATTGCTGGATGATGTTATTGGGCCACACCAGGCGACACATGTGCCCGGTGCTGTTGTTGATGCGCGTGAAGGGCTTCAGCGTGCTGGAGATGGGGTAGGGCAGCATCAGGATGAGGGAGGCGGCCCAGGTGGCCGAGATGACCTTGACGGCGTGTGACTTGGTCTGCCACGTGCGCGACGTCAGCGGATTGCAAATGGCGCTGTAGCGCTCCAGCGAGATGGCCATCAGGTTGAAGGTGGACACGCTCACCGACACCCCTGAGGAGAGTAGATACAGTACAGTTACTTCCTGTTTACGGGGAAAGTACGGGACGTCACGCGTTTAGCCGACTAGAGTTAACCGCTAGAGTTTCCTCAGGCCTTCCTGCTTGTGTTTGGCTGGGGAAATCGCTCTTCTAAACCGTGGCGAAATAGTGGCTGGATTCCCATCCAGCGTCCGTACAGTTTGAATCTAAAGTTTAAACAAAGTTTGTTTAAGTTTAAGCAAACAAACGTTACAGCTCCTTTCTAAAACCAACCATGTTTAAACAGGGGTGTAATTTGACCTCGCATTACAGTAAGTTTAAGAATGCATTTAAATGTGCCATTACAAATCATTTTGACACATGGCGGTTGCTGGCATAAGAAGACACCTGTAAGTAAAGACATGCCAAAACTATCTCTTAACAAACCGGCTCTTCAACCAGCCTCTGTGTGCTTACAAACCCCTGCAGTGACGTCATGACAGACACATGCATCCGCCTTATCAGTGTGTACGATTCCCAAGGAGAGAGGCGTAAACGGGTTAACCTGCGCGAAGACGAATGGCAAAGTCCCGGAGCATGACAGGCTTACCGACGCAACAGGAAGCAAAATAAAAACAATGGAGTTATGTGTCCGAAAACGATCCATAATCGGATAAAGCGGCAAGATGAGAAATTAGAATACGAGTTGAAATTCCGAAGTCCATTATTTTCACCGCAGCTAATTTATTGTTTCGGTTTTTAGTTTTTCATTTGGCTCGAGGTCACCGATTTACTGTGAATCGCAGCCACGCTCGAGGTCTCTTATATGGAAAAGGACACCAAACCCCCCCAAACCCAAATTACTCTTCCTTGCCACGATGATGTGGCTCATAAAGACCCCCCCCCCCAACTATAAAACAATCCAGTTTCCAAGTGAGGTTTATTTGAATCTTTATCACATGAAATGACACCAACTCACTCTAAACTCTAGTTAAAAAGGCCAAGGGCAACTTTTATTTTGTTGAGTTTTTCAAGTTTATCAAGTGAATGTTTCTGGTTGGTTCCGTAGCATGTCCCTGTATCACTGTCTAGCCACTACCTCATTCATGCAACTTCTTGCCATGCATCTCATAAGTCACGGCCTCTGTGACCCACCTGTGAAGGCAGCCTACAATCAAATGAAACAGACGATGCACGTAAAGGCGTGCTTATTATGTTGCACGCCTAATTGGACCTAATTGGTCCCCCTTGTTGCAACCCACTTCTGGCTCGAGGCCCAGCGTTTGAAAACCACCACCACCACCACCACTTACCCATGAAGTACATGGCCAATTTGCATATGCCCGCGCCGAATATGAAGTTCTCCATGAGGTTGGGGATGAGCGTGAAGGGGATGCACACCAGGGACACCATCAGGTCGGACACGGCCAGCGAGAGGAGGAACAGGTTCGTGACGGTCCGCATGCGGCGGTTGCGCACCAGCACGGCGATGATGAGGGTGTTGCCGAGGACGCTGAGGAGGAAGATGAGGCTGTAGAGGACGATGCGCACCGCCTCGTTGATTTCTTGAGAGAGAGAGAGAGAGAGAGAGAGAGAGAGAGAGAGACGGACACGGACACGGACACGGAGAGACACACGGAGAGAGACAGAGATAAGGGCAGACAGCAGGACAAGATCGTTTCAGACAAGCGGGAGACAGTATCTTTGCATTCGGGTCAGCGGTGACAGTTGAACGATCTCAGGTGTTATTGCACTGGAAGTTTTGGTCGTCGTTTTTTTTTACATTACTCCATGTGGAAAAAAAACCAACTCAAGAGCGCGTACACACACACACACACACACACACACACACACACACACACACACACACACACACACACACACATTGCATTGCATGCGGGTTGTACACTATTTTATTTAAACACTGTGAAAAAAGCCATCATCAGCCAACCATATTTTGTCCAAGAGGTGCCTTAATGGGGTGATGTGAGCTACAACAGGATAAAGAACCACCAAAGCACCACCCCATAGCGTTATGTTCTCATTCCTTGTTTCTTTAAATTGATTTTGATTTCACGGGTATAGATCAGATAACTAAAACGACTTTATGCTTCAACCAAACAGGTAGCAGATCATTTAAAACATTTCAGCAATGTGTAGTATTTGTTTATATAAAATGCACATTTCGACAGGATAGACAGCACCTATTGCCTACACATCTCAATGTAGCCTATTGAAATGCAATATAGACTATATATATATAAATATACCAAGTCACTATACCTTTGTGTTCGGGTGCGGAGCCCGTCTCACACTCAGACAAATTCCTTATTCCAAAGTTGCACAGGATCCTGTTTAGATCTGTGGAGTTTCTGAGCATGTCCTGCAGCGTGTATGTCTCCATCGCGTAGGCAATAGAATAATCCCAATCCTTGTAATTATTAGGCTATTATACATATACATATATAGTATTACTAGTCATATATATATGTATATTAGTCATGGTAGCTGTGTAGTGAGAGAGAAAAAAAAGTATGTAATAAATTCCTTGCGCTTGGAATAAAAGTTTGTGGGGAGACGCGAGGTTTGCTGTGTGTGCGGCTGCAGCGCTCTGCCGTGTGTGTGTGTGACGTGCGTGTAAGTGTCGTGGCTGCACCCGGGATCCTCCTGCACGCCTTTTTTTTTTTTTTTTTTGAGTAGGCTATTTGCATGTCGAGCATATTTGTTATGGTTATACAAGAGAGGTGATTTATCCAGTGGGACGTTGTGGTGTCACCGTGGCCTCCAGTGGTGTCACCGTAGCGTCACATTTCACAAAGAAGATGATTAGGAACAACAACCCAATGTTTTATTTTAGATTTAATACGATTTTCTGCAAACAAGATCCAGAAAATAAATCCATAATTTAAAAAAGAAAAGAAAACAGTCAATCAAACATCAAACACAAAACACAGGTGCAAAATTGTCTCATTTAATTAATATTTCAAGATCAATTTACATTGGCTCTACGAGATGAATTCAATTCAGAACTATAATTCCCTTCCATTGAATAAAACGAATCCCAACCCAAATGAAAAGCGGAACCATTTATCGCAGGTTCGATGTTTCCCGCACAAAGACGACTCTGTCCTCAGTTGCTAAGTAACGACAGCAGGGGCGCTGCACCCATCGAGCGATGATGCTGACGTCCCGGTGCAAGTGAGCCGTCTTATGTTTCTCCCGTTGCTGTGCTGCACACGGAGCTTTTAGAGAGAGATGATGGACGAGGGGAAGGAGCTGTCCCTGACGATCGCTCAGATCGTCCAGCGGCTGAAAGGAACCCATTTGCACTCTCAACTCGAGAGGCAGGCCAAAGTGAGTAGAACCGCGCGTCATAGCCAAGGTGAAGGTGGTGTCACACTGAATGTTGTCCCCGCGGTCAGCTGTTTGGTGGTAGAGCTGACTGTCAGAGGATTGAGAGAATAAAAGATTGCGTCGGTTTTTTCCTGACTCGTTTAAATGCGTTTTTTCTTTTCTCTCCAGGATTGTCTGCACCAGCCCGAAATACAACTAGAGTCTCTTAAGGAGGACGTGCGTAATTTCCTCAAAACGTCAGGTGAGCGTTAAAATGCAGTGCATATGTAAACAACAACAACAACAACAACAACAACAACAACAACAACCAATTAACTGATAGCCTATTAAGATGTGCAAGATGTTGGTTTGACCCCATGATTGTAATGCGGGTTTCTGTTATTTGCAGGCTGGGAGAAAAAGCTACAGAATGCTGTGTATAGGGAAATGCACGTGTAAGTCATTCACGCTATTTCTTCTTCTTTTTTTATTTTTTATTTTTACAAATAATTATTCATGACTCTTGAATGAAATTGAAGAAGAATTCTACCAATCAAGCACGCGTTGTGTTGTGTAATTACAGTGACCACTCCAATGACGTAATAATGACGTAATAACAACGGACAGACTATTGTAGACTGTTATAGGCGCATAGGAGCAACATCAAAGTCCTCTTCCACAATTAATGTAACAACTGATACACACACACACACACACACACACACACACACACACACACACACACACACACACACACACACACGGTTCCAGGCATCTTGTTTCTCTTCTCTTTGAAATCATGACAGGAAAGCCTAGCAATTCAAGTTAACTCCTGAATATATTATTTAGTGATGCCATAAATCTATTTTCTTTACTGCTGCTATCGTTGTGTATCATAGCCTTAGGAACAGAAGTAAGAACAGCCTGCGTGTTTCTGTGCATGAGTTCTGCATCTTGTCAAGGATTTTGTTTACATATACATGTACGTTTTTTTTTGCCTCTGGTACTGTTACCTTCTGCGCAATTTGAATCCCCTATCGGCTTTCTTGTTGGTATTTACATTTACTTATGTTATCACGATTGTGGTTGTCCAAGGAAGCTGTATATATATATATATATATATATATTATATAAGTTTGTTCTTTCTACTAAACCTGACAGCCGACTGGTTCTCTTTGCGAGGGAGAACATTTATGGTGTGGAGTCCCCCCTGGCTCTTAGACACACGCCATGCTCGTGTTCTCGTGGAGGTGTTTACATTCGGTTTACATTAGCCTACAAGTTGTGTCTCGGGAGAAAAATAGCCGAGGGTCATGTCCAATGGCACTGAGCAAGATGGGGTACACGCGGTGATTCATTCACCTCGTCTTTGTTTTATGTTTCTAGTTTGACAAACCGGTTCTGTCAGCTAGCGTTTTTCTTCAGAATTTTTTATATGGTCTTGCCAACGCATCTGCCTTCACGCAGAATGCGTCAAGGACTGCATTTGTTTGAAGGCACACATACACACACACACACACACACACACACACACACACACACACGCACACTATTCATTACCCACGTGATCCTTCACAGGGTTTAACGTGTTGCAATTCTAACACAGTTTCCCCCCCCCCAAAGAAAACGATAAAATCCACAAAAAACTTGATCAAACATTGTACATCTACCTACCCCCACCCCACCCCTCCACCTTCAGCCAGCCACCCCTCAGCCACCTGCCCGCTCCACCTGAGCATCGGAAGGAGCCGCTGGCCTACATGCGTACTGCTCAGGTCAGCCTGTCTCCTCCGATCTCCATCACCACGTCTGCTGCTGCTCCTTCTACCTCTCTCTCTCTCTCTGGCTTTCTCCTACCTCTCTCTCTCTCTCTGGCTGTCTTACTTTCTCCTACCTCTCTCTCTCTCTCTCTCTCTCTCTCTCTCTCTCTCTCTCTCTCTCTCTCTCTCTCTCTCTCTCTCTCTCTCTCTCTCGTCTTCTACCCCTCTGACACTCTCTCTCCCCCTCTTTTTTATGTAAATATGTGTGTGTTCATATATTTGTGTATGTGTGTGTGTGTGTGTGTGTGTGTGTGTGCAGGCCAGCTGGGAGAGGCGTGTGCTGAAGAGTCTGAGCAGCATGAGCACAGAGCTGGGAGTCCCGCTGGCTCGCAAGGTACCCTCCGACCAATCGCCGTCATCGTGCTCTCTGATTGGTGCAAATTAGTACTCGTTGACATGTCATGTTGTGATGCCCATACAAGCTTACATTACAGCTAATTAGCCAATTAAAACAGATGTGCAATTAACATGTGGTGCTGTGCTTGAGGTTTTATTTAAGTGTGTTGGTTACTCTTTAATGGGCTGGGATTTTGAATTGCACATTATTGAAGTTTCTTACATATTTATTCATTGTTAATAATATGAATGCCATACTGCCATACATATGAATGCCATCTTGGGTCAAAATAGGCTGGTTCAAAATCATGGATTAATATGCGACAATTCTTTATTTCTTTTTCTTTTTTTCCTTTTATAATATTATTCTTTCTTTCCAACAATATATTAATGTGAATAATGACTTTATTTGTATCGGCCTTTGGGTGAAAACAGGAAAATCAATGGCAACTAAACAGAGCGTGACACGAACGTAACAAGCATGAAACAATAGCAGTGTTTCTATATGACCCTTTATGAACGTGTGTGTGTGTGTGTGTGTGTGTGTGTGTGTGTGTGTCTGTGTCCTCCCCAGCGGCCTGCGGTGGAGCAGAAGGAGCTGGCCAACAAGTGGAATGAGATGAGCACAGACGAGCCAGGTGGGTAGCTATCCGGCGTATCCTGTCTGTCTGCCTGTCTGTCTGTCTGCCTGTCTGTCTGCCTGGGCGCTTCTTTCAGGCTTGTGAGATGAATGTCTTTGTTTCTAGCAGCTGTGATCTTTCATTTTTCTCGTCCTTCGTACATTCGCAAAAAAAACCCGAGCCGTCCCCGCAAGGCTATCTGCGTCAGCCTGGGGGTATGATGACATCTGGGACTGGGCGCTGTCCCCCCCCCCCGCTGTGCTGTAAACACTTTTAACGGGTCGGAACGAGTGGAAGATATCCAGATGACTCGGAGCGATTTTGCGATAAAGGCGGGTTGGATGGGGAGGGGGACGGGAACCGCACCGTGCACTGTTCCCGATGGCCGTGCACACGGTGTAAGGCACTTGGGACTTCAAGTGCTGCTAGCACATCCTCAGGAAGTCCCCACTTGAGGAGCAGAACCTGCCACGGCCCGTATGTACTTTCGCTGTCACCCCCGTGCGCTAAAGTTTGTCGGACCTGACCGCTTCAAACCCCCAGAGTCATGGTCAGCTTCCTGAGCTATTACTCGAGTTTGAACTCAAATAATCAATTAACTCAAGGAACCGTTCACGGTACCCGAAGTGTCTAAGGTACAGTGTGAGTGTGTTCAGAGTAAAAAAACAAAAAAACACTGACTGTGAATGCACTAGGATCAACGAGAAGAACAACTTCTATATAATGCCGATGACATGAACTTGTTTGTTGCAGATCTAAGTCAATTCAGACCCGTCTATGCGCCCAAAGACTTTCTGGAGGTAGGCGTTTATGATTCCTCCACAAAATCCGTCCATTTCCTTTGTCTTGTGTCCATGATTACGGCTCTCGTGTTTCCCGTGTCTCCCAGGTGTTGATTGGCCTGCGGAACCCCAATCACGACAGCAGTGAGCAGGTCAGCACCAGGAGCCACTGGGGCCTCATCCAGGTGGCCCTCAGTGTCAGAGATGTGGGCCAGATGGTGAGTACCCCGGGGGCCACAAGCAGTGAAAAGTCAGTGCAGTCGACTTGAATGCTTCTAGCTAGCTATTTACTTTGTTACTTCTCAGAAGTAACAGTTGGTCTCTTGGACCTTGTTTTGGGTGCTCGGTAACGCCGGGCTGCGAACCACTAGGTTCTGTGGTTGGTGAGAATGTGATGAGCAGTGTGTTCTTGTGACTTTCAGAGAGAGATGTATTCAGAGCTCGGCCTGACTAATGGACAGCTAGGCATCGATGACCAGGCTAACCTCCATCCAGGTAAGATGCACCGTGTTTCAAGCAAAGCCAACATATTTATTTTATAATATTCTCATTGTCTGTGGATCAAGAGAACATTTAATTGACTCATTATTTCTCATAAATAATTCGCATAACTAATATAAAGAGGTATGTGTTCATATAATATATCTCCTGTGTTTTTTTTTTAATATTTGTATTTATTTCCAGTATTTGAGTCATGGATAATAACATTGCATTCTCAGTCCCTTCCGCTTGCTCAGAGAACTTGGTCGATCTATTGTCTGGTATCCATTTTTTAAATTGGGGATGATGGGGGACACACACACACACACACACAGATATGACCGTCTGGCGTCTCTCAAATGATATCTCCTCTGGATTCTCTGATATTTTCAGATTTTATACAGGAGGTGGTATCAGATTTGCAAAGACGGAAAAACATGTCTATCAGCTCTGTGTTTTGAACACAGGGCTGATAAAGTGAGAGGCCATCCCTGCATCTCGTTCTCATTCTCTTCCTATCTCTTTTCCAGACTTGTTTGAAAGCGAGCATGTCGTGGTCGGGAAGAAAGGTGAGATTGTGGAGAACGCGGGGATTGTTCAGCTGCGGCCGTGCAGACGCGCGCGGTTCCATTCATACGACGATGGATATTATGTAACTGCAGAATGACTTGATCTGATTATGGCGCAGGGTAGCCTTAGTGTTTGATTCCCAACCAAAAGGTTCTGGGTTCGAACCCCAATGTCCCTAGTCTGTAGGCAGGCATCCTCTCTCTCTCTCTCTCTCTCTCTCTCTAATGCTATCTCTCTGTGTCTCTTTATTGCTCTGATCCGCTCCCTCTTAATTACACTGGTAATTTCTCTCTCTCTCTCTCTCTGTGTTTTTTGCTCTCTGGACCAGTGGTGGTGGACCAGGACAGCGCCGCGGCCCAGCAGTACAGCAGGCAGGGCTGCCCCATGGGGCTCCGGGCTGACCTGTGGGCCCTGATCCTCAACGCCACCAACCAGGCCCAGGTCTTCATCACACACACACACACACACACAGAGTCAGCGGTCCGTGTTGGTCGTAGCAGCTGTGGTCGTGTTTTGAAGTCGAGGGAGTTTTCAACCCCCTGATAAGCGGGACCGCTCCTCCTCAGTGATTGGACGGCTGAAGGCCACTTATATGGTGTCAGCCCCGCCCCCTTCCCACACACACAGTCCATCTATGCTGCGTTTGACCCTTCCAGCATTGCTCTGTGTCACTGTTGATAGTTACTGTGATGTTCTTTAAATCGCTCTATAGGTGGTTTTTCCTACTGGGAATGTGACCACTGTATATGGAGTCATGAATATACATTTTCTCACATTTTAAATGTAAAATAAAATAGAAATAAAACTATAAATAATTATTAAATATGTATTCAAAAAAATGTGTTAATGAATGTTTTAATGAATTCATATATGCGTAATATAGGCATTATCAGTGTTATATAACGTGTAAAAATAATAGCAATAGTACGGCGTTCTTAAAAAGGAGGGATACTCAGTGACATGAGCTGTAGAACCATGAACCTTTTTCTGAATTTAAACACCCAAACAAACACACGCACAGATTGATTACGGACACACCCGAGGGACATTTGACCGTCGCGGTGAATCAGCCCCGTCCGAATCGCACGCACGCCAATGCACAACATTAGCTCGGTGGCCAGACCAACCCGAAGACAAACAGCATTTGTGCCCCCGCTCGGAAGACATTAGTAGTCGAGTGTGTACGTGGGGTGCAAACGGGGTGCCGTGCGGTCGCCCTGTTTGTGAAACGTGTCGTTCTGTATACACGGTGGAGGGAAATGGAGCAGAAGGGGTCAATTTCACACAGCATTCACTCCACCAGAATTGTCGCTCCTAACGTTGGGTTATTTTCCTTGTTAAGATATCGAATGGAAAGTCTTTCTCTCGCATGACAATATTCCTGGTGTTAATTAGAGAGGGTGTATCATAACTCAGAGTCCTGAAAATGTGTTATGTTAACTTCAAATATTTAAAAAAAAAGTTCACCTGAAAAATGACCACTGTGAACTTCCATGAACCTCATATTTTTCACCACAGACGTCCAACCGGCTTTTGCTTTGTTTAATATAAGTCACTGACGGTGTCCAGATTACAGGATCATTCACATCTGTTTGGATGAAATACCTCTCTTTAGCAGGAACCCCATGGCCCCTTTCTCATTGGTCACTCGTCGCCATGGCCACACAACCATCAGACGTCTCGTGTTCAGCTCGTCCTCGAAAAAACCAGAGATGCATACGTACGGGTTTAATAACTGCCTCGTCGGAAACCAGAGAGTGCTCCTCTGTTAACCTCCGCTGAATCCGGCTATTGTCAACGTCGGTCGCGGCACATTAACGTGATTTAGCGGCGTCCTGTATAAAACGGTTCCTGCATTTACGGAGGATGGATGAGGTGAACCGTTTACCCTTGGCACTAGATACTCGTCGGAACAATCATTGGTTATACGACAGGGGGGGGGGAATGGACCCCCCCCCCCCCTCCCCCCAACTGCAGAATGACTTGATCTTGATTATGGCGCAGGGTAGCCTAGTGTTCGATTCCCAACCAAAAGTTACTGGGTTCGAACCCCAATGTCCCTAGTCTGTAGACAGGCATCCTTGAGGCCCTAACCCACCCTGCCTGCAGCTCATTAATGACATGTATCCAAACATATTTCACTGTAACTGCTTTGGAAAAAAACTGTCTGCTAAATGGTAAATAGTGAAGTTAATGTTGCGTTCCTGCTGCTTTCTCTCTCTCTCTTTTTCTCCCTCTCTCTCTCTCTCTCTCTCTCTGTCTCTCTCTCTCTTGCTCTCTCTCTCTCTTAGGACGTGATGCACTATGAGCAGCTGAAGGCTGGTGTAATACAACACGACATGCTGGTGGATAACCTTATCTATAAGGTATTAATGCAGTTATGCTAACGAACAGTTTACACCGGTAAGCAAAACACTTGGTTTAACTGGACACGGTAATGCTAATTAAAACCATTAAAAGGTAACCAATCATGGTCAAAATTGTATTGTTATTATTTATCCTATTATTATTATATTATTATTATTATTATTATTTATTTATTTATTTATCCTATTATTCTTTATTTATCCTGTTTCAATTCAAACATTTTGGAAGCTAGTTGCTAGCTGGGATAGTGGCTGGGGAACGGTCGTCCTCTCCCTGTAGTCTTCCGTGTTATTTCATGGCTGGTGTCGAATGTAAACGTGTGTCTTTCCGTCTCCCCAGGATGTGAAACTCACAGCCAGTAATGACGACTACTACTTTGTCTTTGAAGATTTCCTCTACCAGGTGGGCGTCTCGCATCTCCACGCTTCACGCTTCCGTTTTCTCCATCGCCATCTCTTAGCGATGAGACAACGCGTGCGTGGGTGCCCGACTCTTTTAATACCCTCAGAAACTATTAGACATCCCTTTATTTTTATTTTTGTCCGTTTCTTTTCGTTTGCTGAACATAGCAGCATGGCAGTGTTCCTTTTTTAAGCATAACCGTTTAGCTCCGGGACCAGCTTGGCGTTATGCCCTCCCGATAACGACACGGCATAGCAGAGTTCCTCACGTACACACTTCAGTTTAAATCCTCTTCGTGGCCTAGCTGTCAGCGAGGGACAGCGGGCAGAGACAAAAACAACAGGCTTTTATCTTTTATCACACGCGCACACACACACAGACGTGTATCCAATCCTATCTTTTTCTATGAGCTTGTTCCAATACACACAGCTCTGTTTGCCTTCCGCTGCATTCGGCTGATAGCTTAGCCGCCGCAAACTCGGCTAGTCTTGTTGGGTGGTGTGTGTGTGTGTGTGTGTGTGTGTGTGTGTCTGTGTGTGTCTGTGTGTTTTTGTTATTTTTTCCAGTTAATGTCATGACTTATCGCTACGTACACAGGTGTGGGCAGAGGATGAAAGACGTTCAGGTTACGGGTGTACCGATGTTTGCCCATGACGATTTCACCAGGCAGTGGAAGAATTTGGGAAACTGATTCTCGGGGCAATGGACCAATAGCGTTGTGTGTGTGTGTGTGTTAGATTGAGACTAATGGTCAGATGACGCCATTGGATATGAGTTTGACGCAAACAAGCAATTTACGAGCTTGGATTGACCCCGTGGTTTTGAACGTGATCAATTCAGTGGCCAATCCAACGTGAATGGTAGCCATCCAATGTGAATGGTAGCCATCCAATGTGAATGATAGTCATCCAATGTGAATGGTAGCCATCCAATGTGAATGGTAGCCATCCAATGTGAATGATAGTCATCCAATGTGAATGGTAGCCATCCAATGTGAATGGTAGCCATCCAATGTGAATGATAGTCATCCAATGTGAATGGTAGCCATCCAATGTGAATGATAGTCATCCAATGTGAATGGTAGCCATCCAACGTGAATGGTAGCCATCCAACGTGAATGGTAGCCATCTAACGTGTATGGTAGCCTCAATGAAAGACATGACCAGTAGCAGTCCATATCAGCGGCTGTGCGTATATATATATATATTGTTTTAAGTAAATCATATAGCCAGCTACCCTTCAGGCGACAAAGGTCACGTGGTCATCCTCGCCCAGAGAGTCCATGACACTCCTGTCCTGCTAATCTCTGATGATGAGGTCGTCCCGGTGACGTGTGTGACGATGAAGTACTACTTCAGCTGGACTACGGAAAAATGAAGATTCCTTTCTAATGAGGGATGAACACCCCCCCCCCCCCCCACTCAGTGGGTCGCCGGTCGCTGTTGGTACATCCTGGAGCTCCAGGATGCTTTAATAGATTTCCGGCCCCACCAGGAAAGGGATGAAAGCCGCTCAAGTGTATTATTCACCAGCAGCCGAATGAAAAAGCATTAGAGAGGCAGCGGCATCGTAGCAGTTTCCCCCGCTACATGCCACTACACATGCTAGCGCTCCTCTCGTGTGTGTGTGTGTGTATGTGTGTGGTGGCGGCGGCGGCTGGTTTAACCTGTCGGCCGTGATTGGCCAACGGCCCACAGGTGTGCAGCCTCACCCAGCAGCCCCAGGGTCCAATCAGCCTGACTCAGACCAGGTGAGGCTGCTTAAACCAGCCAGCAGCAACAACAACACTCCACAGGAATGTGTTTATGTTTATTCTAGTCCTATCTAGATCAACATTTATTTAAGTTTGACGGAGGACGCACCACGACAACGCGTGATACTTTACGCGAGGAATGTGCTTGTGAGGACAAACATTGCTTGGATTGGCTGGCGTGACCTCCTCAGATCATGTGCTCCTCAGGTCATGTGGTATCAAGTGCGTCCTCACAAGTATAGCGATGCGCTAAAAGTGTGTGTGCGTCTGTCGCCGTGTCTTCCTCTCTAGGTGCTGATGTGCTTCTCCAGAGACACGGCCATCTTGGAGCACTTCATGTACAACAGCGCCAGTCCTCCAAAGTCCTTCATACAGGGTGGGTGAGGGCCCGCGGTCCTCATAAACCACACACACGCACGCAAAACCCTTTACACACACACACACACACACAAAATCATGTTGTACACTTTTTACACAGCACATACACATATACACACTTGCCTATGAATAGATGAATAAAGTGTGTGTGTGTGTGCGCGTGCGCGTGTGTGTGTGCGTGCATGTGTGTGTTTCTACCGTGTAGGAAAGGGCGGACACGAGGAGTCATGTGCAGTCGTGTATCCGCCGAACGGTGAGAATTTATCTCCACTCACGTGACCTGCAGTGCCTAAGTGTGTTCACTGTACATACAATTCACTGTACATACACCATATGTGCAGTGACTGTACTGAATCACCGTGTGTACTGTGCGTGCTTCGTGTACGGCATTCTCCGTGTCGTTAATATACTGTATAAACGGTGTGTTTTATGTATCGTACCCGTGCTCAACACGGGGGAGTTGTGTTCGCTTCACAAAACAGCTGCTCGTCATCAATGCATCACGATGACAGCATCCTGACTATTGAACCAGAAGACTGTCTGTCCACAGGTGTCATCCCGTTCCACGGCTTCTCCATGTATGGTGAGCGGCTTCCCATTCACACACACCAGTTTACAGCTTCCCGTCAACCTGAGCGCGTGCGTGTTTGTTTGTGTGTGTGTGTGTGTGTGTGTGCGCGTGTGTGTGTGTTTATGTGTGCTTCTCTATTTGTGTATGTTCCTCTATTTGTGTGTGTGTGTGTGTGTGTGTATGTGTGCGCGCGCGTGTGTGTGTGTGTCTTTATGTGTGTGTGTCTTTATATATGTGTGTGCATGCATGTGTGTCTTTAAATATATATGTGTGTGAGTCTAAGTGTGTGTCTTTAAATATAT
>OOFB01015491.1:4123-17897 GCA_900323305.1 Trachyrincus murrayi | reverse complement strand
GGAGGAAAAAGGGGGGGGGGGGGGGGGGGGGGAATGATGACGTCTTGGCCTGTCATTTTATAATGGCATCCGCAATCCTTGGCTGGCTTGGTTTTTTTTTTTAATTGTTTGCTTGTTTTCCAACAGGTCCGACGTGTAGGCCTATCCTATAAACCCGGGGAGTTAACAGCGTGATATATGATATCTTTGCGCGTGGCAATAAGCATCCATTAACAGCCCTGACATGTGATAATATATATCCTGGTTGTTATGCTGCCACGCGGAATCACATTATTGTTGTGTTACAGTAACTATTGGGCCCATTATTCTTCCCGCCACGCCGACAGGGGCCCCGTGCGCGCGGCGTGCGGATTTAATTGCGGCGATGATGTCGCGCGCTGTGGCGGGGACGCGCGTAGTAGGTTCGTATCAATAACGTCGCGAGGCCACCCAGGGCCTATAGGGCCTAGATCCCAATCCCTCGCGACAGCGGAGATGATAAAAATGATCCGTCACAACAGCACCCCGCGAGCCCCTAGGACCTCGCGTGACATAACGACTAGTGATGGGCTCGGGACGCGGCGTCTATTTCCGGGAGGCAAAGCTTCGTGTGTGTCCCACGTGTGTTTTTTTCATTAAGGGGGTTTCAATTTGAATTAAAAAGGAATCTAAACTGTCTGCCTGTCATATCTGAGTGGTACGTGTTGGAGATGACATAAGCAGGCCTATGTAACTTGGAAAGAAGATAGTGACGGACTCATCTCCCGAAAAACTCGCCAGGTTCCCAAAATGCTTTGTATTTGCTGACATCTAGTGGCCGCGTAACGAACTGACGGGACCAGGTCACGCAGTTAAAGAAGACATGTAGGCTGGCCTACTTCAATCGATCTATTCATCTATTCCAACAAGTGAATCCGGATCCACTGGTAACAGTGGCAGTAGTAAAACAAGCTATAGGCTACTAGGCCTACACTATGACTTGGTGGTCATATTTGCAGCCACTTACTGCTTCAGCTGAGTATTGTGTTTCACTATGAATAGTGGACAGGGGGGAGGAACAGAGAGGAGGGGGAGAGGGAGGTGGAGGATGATTTAGAAATCTGCCTGGTCCATGCTGAGACGGCGGAGTGGGAGGACGAACGCACCTGAAATCCAGGTAAGTTTACAGAGTGTAGAATGATCAACACATTGTGTGTTCCACCGGCCCTCTGTGCACTTATATGTTGCCTTTGGTAATGTATGTTATATATGTATATTTTTGGTTGATTGAACGACATAGTTGATTGTAATACAATATTGAAATGAACATAGTCTTAAACCAAGTTTCAATTTCGCAGTATAATGTAAATACAACATTGTGCAATACAATGTAAACATTATATATTTTGTTGTGTGGATGTTGATTGATTGATATCTATTATGTTATTATGTATATATTATTATATATTGTAGATAGCCCTAGTTATATATATAGATATCAATATATACTATAGGTACTAATAATAGATAAGTTGTGTATTGTACTTTTTTTTCCTTCCATTTTCTTGTAATTGATTGCATTGAATTGAAAAAGTTGATTCTACTTAAACTCAACTATCCTCATTCATTCACTCAGAGAGTACTTCCATGAAGGGGGTTAATTATTGTATAGTTTAAGTAAACTTATCTCGTTAGGGTTTCAATCGGCTGTCATCTCATTATGTTATTGTTGCTCTGTAACCTTTGCTAAAAAGAAAAAAAGCGACATCGACATCAAAGGGGTTCTTTACCTGGAGAAAACGATGCGACTGGACCCTTGGAGAGATGAATGGGGGGCTTTGTTTAGGGCGGTACAGATACGCCAGAATGCTCCGGAACGTCCTGCATAATCCTCTCAATTATGAATGCCATTGCTTATTCTCGTGTCGGCACCTCCATCGCTGACAGCCAGTAGCTTAGCAACTAGCGCCCCTCATTCAACATTAAAGTGATGCAGGAGTAACGTGAGAGGCCGGCGCGGCCTCACTCCACACAAGTGACCGGGATTTCTTTTTCTGATATACGCAACCCACATTTCCCCCCCCCCCAGATTCCTCCAGATTGCTGGTACATACCTCCATTTTGTGTCCCAAATAAAACCTTGAAACTATGAAACCTGAAACTCTTTTTACAGAATTTGTAGGGATGCTCCAACTTCTGGAGCGATGCGTTTGCACGTCCTATCTAGATTAAAGTCGGCTGACAGCACTGTTAAAGACGCCATCGGATTCCCATCACTTTTGTTCCACACATGATGGCGACACGTTAATCCCCCTTTTTTACCCATTCACGCTCCGACACTGGAAACATTCACACGTTTCCAGGGGGACGTCATTGTGAGTGCGCAGCAGTGGTAAATTGACACCCGCACCTTTTTATCCTTGCAAAAAGCACTGTTGTTGTTTGTCTGCGAAAGGCAGTGGCAAGGGCTATCAAACTAGCACAACACTGTTAACCTACATAGTGTTTCACAGCGCTGACACAAAACCATACTAACAATTTGCGCACAGTCACGATAACCCATTGAGAGAAAAAAAAGAATGGCACTTCCCACAGCGGACGACATTCACTCTCTGTGAATCTCACCTTGTTGCTGATTGGTGCATTTCAGGTCCCGGTGCTGTTAGTACCGGGCTCAGGTTCATCGCCTGGGGCAGACAAGCAGCTTGGTATTTGCCAGAGGTGACAATAGGGGTTTGTAGTACTGCAGCGGGAAGCAGCCATTTGAGACTGTTGATTTCCCGCGAGGAGGAGGGATGCTAGGAGACACAGAGCGAGAGGGCCTCAGGTGGCCCTTTTAAGTGTATAGTGAGAGAACGGCAACCATCAAACACACACCGGTCTGGAGTACCATTCCTTTCATTCTGCATGGGATAACCCATTAAAAATATACAAACCCTCAAAGAGATTGGACATTAATGTATTGTTAACAGGGAAGTAGCACTGCCTTGCTATTACTATTTTAACACATTTTAGGACCTTGGTTGTTGCAATGAGATATGGGTGCAGAAACAATGGCTGACCTTATATGGAGAGGGACAGTCGACACCCACGGGTGCTTTCGGTTCTCGTGAGCAACACAATACAGTGTTGAATTTTACGCCGGATGGATATGGATACAGTTGCACCGAGGTGAAGCAGTGTCCTACTTTCAGAAGAATAACAAGAATGCATGTGAAGGAGGGAAATCTAAGATGTACCGAGTTTACATGATTCAAGCTGACAGGTGGTTAGAACTTCATTCCCCGAGGAGTAAATAGCTCATTATCAAAGTAAATCGATTGTTTTGTGCATTTTGTGTGTAGTGGACTCCTCAGTTGTTGTTAAAAAAAAGGCTAGGTTTCTCCATTTTGTGGAGAGGACTTGCAATTATATAGTAGCTGTACGTTTTCGCAAAAATGTATTGAAATTGTGCGGCCTTTATTAGGGTCTTATTTGATGGAATGGTATAGTTTGAGTCAGAGCTTTGAAAGTAGAAGTAAAGCAGGGTTTCTTCTCTTTTAATGACAGTTGTCTGGTTCTCTTCACAGGGGTCAATCCAAGGAGACCACCGAGGGACCTCGTTTAGCCTTGGGGCCGCTCGTTACCATCTCGGCGCCGCTTGTTAAGTCCTAACCCCCCACCATGCTGATGCGCTCGCACTCTGAGCGCAGGCCCCTGCCTGGGCTCTCCGCCCTACTTACTCACAGCACCCCCAAATCCAGGAACACCAGCTCCCCACCTCCTCCTCCGCCATTCTACACCTCGGAGTCCATATTCTTGCCCATCTCCCTCACTTCGCCGCCTCACTGGGTCACCCAGGCCCTCGAAAACCTGGAGCAGGGCCAGCGAGAGCTGGAAGCCCTGAGGGAACGGCAGCAGGCCGAGGTGGAGGAGGTGAACCGGGAGCTGGACAGTGCCGTGTTCGAAGCCCAGCGGGAAGAGCGCCGTCTCCTGGAGAAGGTGGAGAAAGACCACAGGGAGGCCCAGCGGCGCCTCAACCAGGTCAAGAGGGAGAACGGGGCATCGGTGAGGGTGGTGCAGTCGCTGCTAGACCGGCAGCTCTATAAGATGGCCCAGCTGAAGGAACAGGTGCACCGGTGGGGTGGCAGTGCTGGAGGGGCCAACAAGAACCAGCTCCAGCGAGGGGTGGCCGAGGTCACCCAGCCGTGGGAGATATCCCTGTCCATGAAGAGGGTAAAGTTCCTGCCCAGCACCCTGGCAAAAAACTTCAGCCTTGGAGAGGTTGAGATCCGTGAGCAGGGCATGACGTACCCCATCGGCGTCTGTGGAGTCCAAGGGCAGAAGTGCGCTCTGCACTCGGGCGAGAAGATGTTTCTAAACACCACCCCTGCCGAGGTTCGCAAAGATCCGCTGCCGAATGTGACCGGGCACAGACGCACTTCGGTGGATGTCGATAAGGCAAGCGGCGGGAGTATGCGTGTCGTCAGGAAACTGCGTCTGTCGAGCTCAGGTGAAACCGAAGAAGGACTCAAGTCACCGTCCTCAAAGTCTCCCAGTCCGAAGCATTGCGGTGCTTCCGAGTCATCCCAAGATGAGGAGCAGGAATCACTGTGTTCGGCGGGCCACGATCTGTTCCTGGCCTTTCAACCGGTCTCAAGCCAGGGAGAGTCAGATGGCGACGAGTCTGACGTCACACAAGATGGCACCAAGAAGGGTCAGAGAAGGAAGAGCACTCTTGTCCTTGTCCCCAGTGATGAACCTTCCTGTCCACCTGAAGACAGCTGTGAGGAATCTCCAGATATTAAGCCCAGGGGTTCCTTCTCCAGCCACAGTGCTTTAGATCTTTCCCCCAGGCATTGTCCCCTTGCTGCGTCGACAAAAAAAGGCTCACTTGTTTCCTCTGTGGACAGCGGTAGCCCTCCGTCTCCGGCGGACAGCGAAGATTCCTGTTATACCTACACCGTCAACACCCCTCGCAGCGGCTCCCTCAAGGACGAACATCGCCAATCCGTGTCCACAACAGACCTCTCTGGCAGGCCAAGGCCATTGATTAATGGTGGCAAGGGCGAGCGCCGTGGACTCAGAAAAGCCAATAGGATGCGCCTCTCTCCAGAGTCCTCAACTCCTGAACAAAACCAGGGATATTGCCAGGAGTCTGGCGGAAGCTCCACAAGCTCCAACGAGAGAGAATCAAGACCCCCGAGTCCAGTGAAGCAGGGCACGGGCGCTAGTCCTGTGAGCAGATCTCTGTCTTTGTCTGCACTTGAAGGGGACAACTTCCACCGAAACCAAGGAGAGCAACCATCCAACAAGTGCAGCAAAGAGAAAGCTGTGCCACAGTTAAGGGAAGTGGAGGAAGAAAGTGGTTTGACCGCACTAGATTCTGCCTACCTCGTCAAACAGTTTGGAAAACAGGGATCGGGCCGAACCGACTTCAATCTACCCAGTGGTGTCCATGCCACCGTGAAGGGGCAGCTGTTCATTGTGGACTGTGGCAATGCCAGGATTCAGGTCACGGACCTCCAGAAGAATGTGGTCCAGCAGGTGTCTCCATCAGGAACGGAGAGGTCTGCCCGCATCTGCAACTACTTTGATGTGGCTGTGAATGCCAAGGGCCTCATTGCCCTGACCTGTGCCGCCGAGCGAGCTCTGCTGGTCTTCAATCGCCATGGACGACTCCTCCAAACCTTCGGGGGTGCAACAATTGGTTCCACCAATGAGGAGCTGGAGGCCCCCAGAGGGGTGACTGTGACCAAGGAGGACGAGTTCCTGGTAGCCGATATGAAACGCGGCTCCCTGACCACTCTGAAGTTAGACCCCAAGACCGGCATCCGGCTGGAGCGCACAGTTGTCACCCGATTCCACCGGCCCTACCTGGTGGCGGCCTGTGTCACCACCGGGCTCATGGCCGTATCCGAGAGAGGGAACGAGACCGGCAGAGTCCCCTGCATTCGGGTACTGGAGCCTGGGTGGAACACCATCCGAATCCTGGGAGTGTGCTCGGGCCTGGGCCCCGTCCTGTCCAGTGCATGGGGTCTGTGCATCGACAGTGACGGGGATGTCCTGGTGGCAGACTGGGGCAAGCAGCACCACCGTGTTCTTTTCTACCCGGCCACAGGGGTGGGCTGGCCCCTGGTGGTGGATGACCTGAGCAGTCCCAGGGGCCTGGCCTTGGTACCTGGGGGCCAGGTGGTCGTGTCGGACAGCATGAACCACTGTGTTAAGATTTACCGCTATAAGTAAATTCGAGTGAGGGTAAAGATGGAGGGTCTAAGATAAGCAACCAACTGTCATGAAAGACGTAGAATCAGCGATCAAACCAATGCATTTATAAATAATGGTGTAAAAATCCAAATCATTAGTTGACAATCATCTACCATTTAGATAGAACAACTATTTGACTAATAGGGAATCCAATATAGAGGTTTGCATTTTTTGGGGTGGGAAATCTGTATTTTTTTTTAAAATATAATCAACCTTTTACATTTTCTTCCTCTTCAAAAGTAAATGTACAGCTAGTATAAGCTATTCATATATCAGTGGTGATGGATCTTTACCTTCAGTCCTCAAGGTAACACAACATACATACGATAACAAGGACACCTACTCTATTTGCCTAGTACCTATGCAGAATCCTGTATTTCCTTTTACAAAAATCTCGCTGATTAATTGTAAAATAATTTGAAGTGATTTTAGATAGAATACAATGTTGATGGAATCAGTTAAATCGTTAAATCAAATAAATATACTCAAATATAAGTTTATCTAAAAATGTATGCTAGTGTGCTAGTTAGTGTAGCAGTGTATTCACATTCGTGAAATTGTGAAAACCCTAATGAAATGTTCCAGACAGACATGAGTAAGTTGTACTTTTTGTGTTTGTTGACATTTCTCTGACTTTTCAGTCGAATAAATAAAAACTTTAAAACATAGCGTAGACCAGAGCCTCTTGTTTAATTTATTTTCAAATAATTAATAATTTGCACCTGACTTGATTGAAAGTAATATGCAATGCACCATAGAACCAGTTATCTTTTGGGGGACTAATTTTGCAACAGTTCCGAGTGATTCCAAAGCAAAGATTGGAAATGACCCTTTGGAAAAAACACTATTTGGTAACAAGAGATGTCCCCTCTTTCTTTAAGTAAACAGGTGACTATCACACACACACACACACACACACACAGAAAGAGAGAGCAAGAGAGAGAGAGAGAGTAAGCTATAGACCGCCCAGCTTGTCCGCCCACACCAGGGGCTCCTCTATAAAGTTCCATAGTAAATCCCAGGGCAGGCACGTCTGCTTCTCCACACCTCCCCCTCCTCTGAGACCTCTGGTTCACAGGATCTCAGCAGCACCATGACTCAGCTCTTTCTACCTCTCTGCCTGGCCTCTGCGGTGCTCATCTTCACGAGTGCCGCACCAGCGTGAGTACATTTTCATTGATGTACACTTGAATCAGTTAGAGCTCAGTTATGAAAAATATTTACACTAATTCACACTGTGTAGGAAATGAATTATCAGTCATGCAGATATGATTGAATATGTATGGTGATTTACGCTCTGGGTATTGAATTGGTTAGTGCAAAGCATATTTATAAATATTCAGAATTTGTTGTTATGCAGAAATCAAGTATAGTAAGTCTAATCCTATACCGAAGTATATAGTAATGAATATAGTGCAAAGAAAGATAGGATATATAATCATTACATATAATCATCGAAATCATCAAAATATGTTAGGCTTTCTTTCTTTCTTTCTTTATTTCTTTCTTTCAAATATTTTTTGGCTCCACTAGTGCTTTGCATTTGTCTAACCTGGCCACTGTCTGTTTCAAAACTCTCTGTTTGCTGTTTCCCAATCGTCACAGGGTAGATCGATTAACCAAATAACATGCACACGTCTTCATCATATTACTTCATCCCATTGCGATACCGATCAATATCGTGACAGACCATTTGTCAACATTTGGTGGACGTTAATTTAAACAGATGAATTTGTTTGTTTGTTTTCCAGACACCATGAACAGGCAGCAGACGTCGGTAAGTGTTTAAAACATGTGTTTTGTGTGCGTGTGTGTGTGTATGTGAGTTTAGCTCATATGCTATTCCTGCTAATCCTACATTTACACATACCCATAATGATTACATTTTAACATGTACTGTATATTAATGGACAAATGTCTCATCTCTTTAAATGGAATTCACTTTGGAATTACGATAAAGATGGCCGCAATCCACCCAAGCCTGACAGGTGCGATGGCATTGAGTTTGATGCTATCACACCGGACGAGAAAGGAAAAACGTTCTTCTTCAAAGGTGTGGAGCCTTTTCATTAATATGTCCATTAAATTCACTCTTAGCTAACAGCTGCTAACTAAAAAGATTGTATGATTGTCGCTAATTCGTGAACATCGAGTAGCCTAGCTAGGTCATTGGCGGGAGTAGGCCTTGATATTCAGGTACGTGTTTCACAATTCACAACACTTTTAACTTGTATTTTAAACTCAAACAGCATCATTTCTTTCTCTTCCCTTCTAAACAAAAAAATAAGCAACAATAATGAGTGAGCACTGCTATATATCTCCTAGATGGCTACCTGTGGAAAGACTTCCACGGTCCGGCTCAGCGCTCCAACGAGTCCTTCAATCACCGCGGACACATAGACGCCGCCTTCCGCATGCACAGTGTGGGAAACCACGAGGACCACGATCATATTTACTTCTTCCAGGTAGGTTTAACTGAAAAAAAGAGAGACGGGTGTGAATTTGTGCATTTCTGGAATGTTTTCATCCAAAGAGAGTTAAGTTACTGCTAGTCTCATAAATCAGATTTTAGATTAACATCTAAAGTCTTACTACCCTGACGCGCCAGATGGTTTGTTATACGGAACCATCTGGGAAGGCGTCCTTTGAAACTGAGCTGGCATTTTTCAAAAAATACATGGCATGTGATTGTCTATCACCGTCTATCGTGGGCTAACTTCAACCAATCAGATCAACGAACCATGTGACGTAGTCGAGCGAAAACATCTTTTCCATTGAGAAAAGCAGAAGAGGGCTGATAACTAAAACAATAGCATCTTCTCCCATTGTTGGTGTCCCTCTATGGCCAAAAGGCCAGTACTGGCCTTTTCCCGTAGCCGGTGGGAAGACAAGGTAAAACGTCCTGTCCGGACACCAACATCCTTAGACAAAGTGTCTGTAAAGCCTGTGTAGTAGACGGGCCACTGTAGAAATACATTTGTTAAAATGGTCTTGAAACCTCCATCTTGCACTCGCGAATGAGTTTATCTTAAGAAGAATATATCCGTAACAAAAGAGGAAACACGGCGTAGCTCCGCCCCTCGCACTTTCTGGTTTCCGGCCCAGGCGCTGTGCAGTCTCCCCCCAGAAGTTCGGCTATAGCGTTGTCGAACTTCTGGATCCGAGATTACTGAAGGCCAAATTATTATGCTTAAAAAGCATCTAGCTTTTGTCGAACAATCTTTTTTTTTGGTTGACACTGTCAGAGAGAGCAACGTTGCCCAGTCTAGCATTAACATTTCCCTCAACATTCAAACCCACAGGACGAAATGGTGTTTCGTTACTATAACCACACTCTGGAAGAAGGTTATCCCAAAGTGGTCCGGCAGGAATTCCCCGGAGTGCCGTGTCACCTGGACGCTGCGGTCGAGTGCCCGAAAGGAGAATGTTCCGCCGACTCAGTCATATTCTTCAAAGGTAAAGCTTGGGTCAATGCTGCCCCCTTGTGGAGAGACGAGGCTCTACGCTCCTACACGATTTTCCTAAAATCAAGAATACAGACGCGTAGCTGTGGGTGGGCCTGGGTGGCCCCATCCACTGGGGAATCTGCCCAGCCAATCAGAAAGCTTTCATAATATGTGCAATAATAAACGAGTATATGAAATTACCATGAATTGATTAACCCAACCAGAGGACAAGATACACTTAAACACATATACGGCAACAACACCGTAGGCCAAATTGAATCAGACCTACCATGAACATAAAAGACTAGACAACAACAAAAATCACATCAATATTATGATACATATATATTATGTATCATTTAATTCATTCATCCGTCCGTCCGTTCGTTCTCCCACTCACTCTGAACAACGTTTCCGGCTCATCCGAACCACAGGAAGTGAGGTGTACCACTATGACATCGCCACTCAGACGGTGAAAATTAAGACGTGGCCCCAAGTGCCCCCCTGCACCTCTGCCTTCCGCTGGATGGAACACTACTACTGTTTCCAGGGAAACAACTTCACCCGCTTCCACCCCGTGTCCGGGGTGGTGGTTGGAGAGTACCCCAAAGATGCTCGCCATTACTTCATGAAGTGCCCCAACTTTGGTGAGTCCCCCGCCCCACACACGCACACACAAATACACACACACACACACACACACACACACACACACACATACATATTTGCTGAACTGAATGCGGACATTCAGTTCTCCCACCCAGCTAGCGTTTGGAACCAAGATGGCCGCTAGGTGAATAAGGCCAATATGATTTCTATGGGGGTGGGGCCTTCATCTGATTGGTCGTGTGTAGGTCATGGAGGTGACTACCAGTCACCCAAATGCAGTGAGGTCAGCGTGGATGCGATCACCTCCGACGACGCAGGCAAAACCTACATCTTCACAGGTAATACTATTAATAATCAATAATCAGGTTGTCTAAACTATAGCCATAGTGAGACATTGATATTTTTGTCTTTTCCTGTGTATGTACTTTTTCTGAAGAAGATTTTCAATTTTGTGGATCACTTGCACGCAATAGACTATAAAGTAAAAGTATTTATTCTGGAATATAGGGCAGTTCCATTATAAAGTCCCCCAATATCTACGAATGAATGAGTAAAGGCCGAGTATTTTCAATGTCATAGAACATTGCATAGCTTTACATAATCGTGTACTCACAGGGACATTTAAGTACGGTAAGACATTTAACAAGATGTCTCACCCCTGCTTGAGAACATGACTTGAGTACAAGCAAAACTCAGATACTCAGACACTGTGTGTGTGTTTCTGTGTGTCTCGCCCCGCAGGCCCCAACTACATGCGTCTGGACACAAGCCGCGGCGGCTTGCACGCCTTCCCCATGAGCCGCATGTGGAAGGAGGCAGCGGGTGGGGTGGACGCGGTCTTCTCCTACGAAGACAAGATCTACCTCATCAAGGTAGGTGGTCCCCTATGGAGAGAGGGCAGGGCTACGGCTGTCACAAGGAACTACAGATTACATTCTGGGTTGATTTACTGAAATGTATCTTTCGGTGGAAATACTAATAATATTATAAAGCGAGCTCTGATTTCTCCCTTTCCCCTCACCTCTAATCTTCCCATCCCCTCTTTTCTCCTCTCCTCATGGTCATATCTCCCCCCCCCCCCCCCCCCCCCCCCCCCCCCCCCCCCCCCCCCCCCCCCCCCCCCCCCCCCCCCCCCCCCCCCCCCCCCCCCCCCCCCCCCCCCCCCCCACTCTCCTCCCTCCTCCTCCTCCTCCTGCACCAGGGGGACCAGGTGTACATCTACCGGTCGGGGGCCCACTACACTCTTATCGAGGGGTACCCCAAGACCCTGCAGGAGGAGCTGGGCATCGAGGGGGCGGCCGTGGACGCTGCCTTCGCCTGCGCCGGGCAACACACCGTCCACATCATCCAAGGTAAACGGTCGCCAACGCGCACACGCACACACCCACACACACACTGTCACCACATCACAGCCACCAGGTTGTATACTTTATAGCTATAGATACAGATATAGCTACTGACATATATATATATTATTTATTTATTTATTTATTATTATTTGGTTTTTTTTTAATTAAGAGATTTTTTTGTAGTTATATATTTTTATTAAAATGTTTTTAATTCTTTACTGTCCTGGAATTGTGTTGCTGTGAGTTTAGTTTATTTTAGAAAAGTATATCTTATTATCTAATATAATAATATATAAATTGTTGCTTGTGGTTGTATATATTATATATAGTATATAGCTTTTCGCTGGTTGTATATATTATATGTAATATACAAATTGTATAGATTCCCGTTCAATATATGACATATACTGTATATGCCATTTGGTGGAAGCTTTTATCCAAAGTGTCTTAAAATACTGAGGATGCATACATTCTTAGCGTGGGGTGAGAATTGAACCCCTAACCCTGGCAGTGTTGACACCACACTCTAACAGTTAAGCGAGACCGGACTGACACACTGCTATAATTACATACTTCATTCTTATATATTCTCACTCATGTTCTAAATTGTGACATTCCTGGTGTGATCCTTGACAGGAAATAGGATGGTGGACGTGGACCTCTCCGCGACCCCCAGGACCCTGAGCAAGGAGGCCCCTCTGCCCATACCCAGGGTGGACGCCGCTCTGTGCGGGCCCAACGGCGTGCAGTTGTTCGCGGGTTCCCAGTACTACCAGTACGAGAGTGTCACCACGCTGCGCCTGAGCCGGATTGCGCCCATGCCGCTCAATATCACTCCCGCTATGGTGGGCTGCCGGGATTGATGATGTCATCATTGCCAGAGGGCAGGGCAGTGGTTAGGGGTGTTTGGTTCTGGGTTCACCAATGTCCTCAGTTTAACCTGTAGGCATCCTTGAGCAATATGCCATAACCCCTACCTGCTCCTTATTGACCTGTATCTGAATTTACCGTATGTCACTTTGGATAAAAGCTAAATGAGCAAATGGTAAAAGAAAAATCCTCAAAATGGCAGTTCCAGCAGCAAACAAAAAAGAGAACTGCAACTGTCGCTCCAAAACACCATGAAAATACGAGAAATGGAAATATATGTCATATGTCATTTTTAATTCCTTGAAAGGGAAGGGAAAGTTTGATGAGTTTCCTTTAAAAGGTCACATGCTAATCAAATGAATTGAAAGAAGGCACAGTGCTTCTAAAAGGTTATGACATTCAAGGTGCTGATGATGATGATTTTCCCTGAGTCCCTGACAATTCATTCTTTCTGAAGGTATGTAAGCCTGACAATTAATTTTTCATGAATATCTGTTTTTACATAAAAATGTTAATTCAAAAATGCAAACTTCGTCACGTATCCTTGAACTACTGGAATGTTTTGCAACGATTTTGACGGTTATACGATATGTAACGTGAATGATTTGCATCAAAGAAAAACTGGTTCATAAATGTGATACTAAATTAATTGCCTTTTATTCACGAGATTGAAGATTTTTATAGAGATTGGTTCCTATAATAAATCATAAATAATCAAACTACATGAGAGCGAAGAGACCACTAAGCAATACCATGATATAACCGCTAGAGGACGTACATGTGCGCTACATAACTCATGAATACACTGTATACAACTAATAGCGAATTAAAATACGGATAACAAACGACACAATGAAACTATACGAAACTAAACGTTTCAATCGTCAAAAACAGACCACAGAGGGAACGTTATAAGAAAAAACGACACTATGAAGGAAACTTTATAGCCTAATCAAATAATATAATAATGATAATCACATTCCTGGGTTGATAACAAGAGTTTTTTTTTAATAATCTCTATAATTCATTTTGGTCATTTTTATAGCCTACACAATTAATGGTACACTTGTCTTTTCAATTGACAACCCCTAACTCAAGAGTACTTTTATCTACAAAGATTATTTCATTGTATTGTATTAGTCAACTATTTGATTTTACTCTCCTACTTCTTTTTTTTGTGTGCATTGGTAATGTAAATAAAAATGTGCGTTTCCCAAATGCCCAATACAACCCCATTGAGTCGGACGAGACGTGCAAATGTGGCCTGCTCTAAGTTCGAAATCTGGGGGGGGGGGG
>OOFB01015487.1:0-10483 GCA_900323305.1 Trachyrincus murrayi | reverse complement strand
GAGACACACACACAGAGACAGAGAGAGAGAGACAGAGACAGAGAGAGAGGGACAGAGAGAGAGACACACCGAGAGAGACAGACAGAGACAGAGACACAATGAGACAGAGAGAGACACACACTGAGACACAGAGCAAGAGAGACAGGGACACACTGAGACAAAGAGAGACAGAGAGAGACACACTGAGACAGAGAGCGAGAGGGACAGAGAAAGAGGGAAAGAGAGAGAGACACACCGAGACAGAGACAGAGAGAGAGACAGAGACACACTGAGACAGAGAGAGAGACAGAGAGACACACACTGAGACACAGAGCGAGAGAGACAGAGACACACTGAGACAGAGACAGAGAGACAGAGAGAAAGACACACTGAGACACACAGAGAGAGAGAGACAGACAGACAGAGAGAGAGAGAGACACACACACTGAGACAGAGAGAAAGACACACACTGAGACACAGAGAGAGAGAGACAGACAGACAGACAGACACAGAGTGAGAGTAAGCATGAGTTTCTGGGGGGGTTGTTATTGCTGGAGGGCCTGGAGTGCTGGGCTGAGCAACAGACAGTAGCCTGGCAGGCAGTGCTGCTGGCAGGAGAGCTGCTCCCCCACTTTCCACACAAAGAGTCTGGGGGAACTTAAAGAGACATCTCCCCCCTCTCGACTCTCTCGCTTGTCTTTCTGTCTTCCTCAGGGCCTTCTGCTTTCAGTCTGTTTTCCGTCTTATCAGTTTTTCCCTCATTACTTCCTTCCTTCCTTCCCTACCCCCTCCAGTCCTTTCCTCCTTCAGCTCTGGATCTCTGGGGCTCTCCAGGAGAGAGGATGCAACTGGATCCCAGGAACGCTCCCAGCAAGAGGGGGTTGGGGTCACCGCAGGAGACGTCTACTCTTCCTGGTAACCTGATTATAACCTCCTTTTTCTTTCTTTATTTATTATTATGATTAATATGATTATTATTGGCGACTTAGTAGATCCATTATCCAATCCAACACAACTTAATTCAGAAAGATGTATGCATCTTGCTCAAGGCAGGCAGGCTTTGGGAATCAAACCCAGAACCCTTTCGGCTGGGAGTCGAACACCCTATAGCCACTACTACTACTACTACTACACCTCTTTCATTTAACACAAATCTGTGTTTCCCCCCTCCCCCCTCATGTCTCTTCATCTTATACAATATCAACACAGCATGGAGTTTTATGTGTTGTGTGAGTGCCCTCAGTTCACCACTAAAAGCGGCTGCCAAGTGCATCAAGAAACACAACCCGAGTTGCAGAACGTGAACGACATCAACTCCCAGATATAGAAGTCTGTGGGGGGGGGTGGATATAAACATGATAAAACATTTGAAGTAGGAAAAATGTAGAAAGTGTCGCCACCACCTGGAACCACTACTGTGATTATAAACACCCATAGGAACGGAATACTATTTTATTCAGTCGATATTTAATCTGACTCAAAAGACTCAAAAAGCACCCGTACACACACACGCACACACCAAGTTGTATTGCTTCACCAGCCTTCTCCATACACACTTTAGGCAAATGGAAGCATAGAAGTGTACTGCTGCAAGGTGGAGGTCAGAGGTCATCGTTCAGGCAGATGGTTATAGACGTACTGTGAGTTGGTCTCTACCCCCTCCCCCCCCTTCCCCCTCTCCAGGGTGCCGTTCCTGCACCCCCCGCGGCCCACCACCACCCAGTCACCCCCGCGGCCCACCACCCAGGAGCTGTCACTCTGCTACAATTCATCCGGCTCCTCACACACACGCGTCATGCAAGTGGATGTGTGGACACAACTGCGAGAAGACTCAAAGAGCTTTCTTGCACTCACACACTTCCTTAGTCATTTAGCAGATGCTTTATTTCCAAAGGGACTTTCAGTGAATTCAGACACAGGTCACCTAGGAGCAGGTCTGGGGTGAGGCTCACTTGGTTAGGCTGTCAACATGGGGGTTCACACCCAGAATCTTTCACTCTATGTGCTCCACGGAAATCCAAAGGCCCCCAGCCAATGCCAAGACACATTACAAATATCAGTCACCAATCAAAGCATATAGAAAATGGGGGGATTACAAAAAAAAGTGTAGGGCAGCTTTCCTTCACTTGGGCCTCTAGAGGTGATTTAAATTCCCTCCATGAAGCCGACCCTTTCCCGCTGCTGCTGTCACATAGCACAGAGCTAGCATTCCTGATACACAGCATGCTAAGTGGAATTTAGGCCAAATCGCACACGCACTCACACACGCACACGCACACGCACACACAGAGAGAAGGAAAACAGAGCGAACTACCAGACAGCCGCCTGAGAGCATAATCGATCTAATGTTACAAGTGTGTGCACGTGTGTCCGTGCATGTGCGTCTGTACATGTGCACTGTGTATCCTTTAGTATGTTTATAGATGTATCATTTGTATTTATTTGCATGTTGTCCTGTTGTGTTGGCTTGTTTTTCTGATGTCAACCCCTGTTTACATACTCCCCAGGAGGCTCAGCAGATGTTCCCTGCCAGAATATAAACGGTGGTGTGTGAGTTCTGGGGGAGAGAAGGAGCTCTGGAAGGAGTTTCTAAGGAGTAGGAGTTAAAAAGAGTATGAGTCGATGGAAAGGTTTGAGGGTGTTCGTAGAACTAGGCACTATGGAGAAAGTTCTCAGAAGTAGTTCAGAAGAAGCACGTTCCAGGTGGTACGCTGGGAGAAGGAGTTTCTAATGGGGTCTAAGGAGAGGGTTCCAAGTAAATTATATGGACTAGGTTCTAAGTAGTAGTGCAAAAGAATAACGTTTGAAGGAGTTAGGCTGGGAGTAGTAAGGAGCAAACACATTTTCTGGTAATCGCATGCACATTTTCGGCTGTCAATCTTTCCTCCTATTCTACAAGTCAACACTGGCAACGTTAGGCACTTCCTAATGATCTGTTCTTGCCATGCCATTGGCTGTGGTTGAAGAGAGAGAGAGAGCGAGAGAGAGGCTAAGGGTCAAGGGTCCTGTGTCTTCCTGGTGAGATGACCCTGGCTCAGTGGAGACCAGCATTCCTGAAATTCCCCCGCAGTGACAGAGGAGCCAAAGAGGTTTAGAGAGAGAGAGAGAGAGAGAGAGAGAGAAAGATAGGTAGAGACAAACACACTCTTTCTCTTACAGGAACTCAGCTGGTTTACTTTTAGCACCACTAGGTTTTTACAATCCAGCTGAGACGCCAGTAATATAGAGGCGGATGCTATAATGAGCTTCCTCAGGGCCAGGTGAACGGTTAGCAAGGAGATTCATCCTGGAGCTTTTTGTTGCCCTCTATTATAGGCCTGCGAGGGCAGCCTTGTGGCCAAATTACACTTCTAGGTTCATAGGTCACATGCACCTCTGCAAAAATGCTACACCACAAATCAGGGCGTCCTTCCCGCTATGTTTTCTGGTTCATGATTGAGACGGTTTGCATACATGTTTTGCCGACTTCTGGCGGACTACGCTGAGAATCACCAACGCAGAACAGAATAAATGCAAGCACCAGCGTAGAGACCCGTGGCGTACCTAGGGCGGCTCTTCACTGCAGTAGAAGCATAATTTGGGCCTTACCTCTGTGTGAGAGTAGGTGGTGAGAGGGAGAAAGGACGTGGATGGCAGCACTCTGTAATCAACCTCAGCCTGTGGTTGTGTAGGACACGGGTGGAACAACCCAGAGAGGGCTGCGCCTTATAATTTTAGTACTTTCGCTCGTGTCTTTTGTTGCTAGAGCTTGACGGGCTTGTCAGCCAAATGCGGAGAGAAGAACAAGTACATTTTGTGGGTGGGGGGGGGGGGGTTGTGAAGATTTCCAATGCAAACCATGACAAAACGCAGTTGCATTATGTGAATAATACTTTTTTTTTTTTAATCCATGCTGATTTCTATACTCAAAACTGGAAAAGACATGCATATGCATATCTAACTCAACTGGTAGAGGATACCATTAACACCGCCAGTGTTAGGGGTTCGATTCCCATTGGGGCCTACCATGCAAAGAACCTATGCCCTCATTGTGTTATAAGGCACTTTGGATAACCACCACCAAATGGCATTATGCAAAATGTCTCTCTCTGTTCATTGTTACACATACATACTTCCTTCAGAGAGCTAGCAACCTGTCCTCTATGGGGGGTATTGTTGGGTCAAGGGAAGTGTGGATCAAGCTCTTATGGAGCTAAGTGAACCCCAGCACAGCAGCAGTCTTAACTGGTTTATCTCCATTGTATATGGAGAAGAGAGAGCACAGGCTTCCTGTTCCCCATGGCTGGTACCTCTTCTGAAGAACTTGGCTCGTACAAGCCACTATAATGACCAAAGTCTCTCGGAGGTATATAAGAAAGGCGTGTGAGAATGAGGCAAAAGGGGGTAGAAGCACGAGCCAGATGTTAGAGATCTGTTTATAATCTTACACCGCTTGCTTGCCTGTTGATCACGCTGAAGTTTACATTTTCTATTTCCTGTTGTAGCAAATCCTTTGTGGCCACACACACACACACACACACACACACTCACACACTCACTCACTCCTGCTCACGATCATGTGCTGTAAATATCTGGAGAGCCCTGCATTAGTTTACATGGGGGGGGTTGCGTGAGACAAGGCTAAATTGCAAAAACAGTTGAATAATGTGCTAACCAATCTCGCCTAAGATTGGAAGCTAGAGAAATGAAATGATGATTTGTGGCGAGATTGACGCCTAGGCGAAAGGAATCGGTCATCCTCATCATAGCAATATAAAAATGGCTGAAAATGATCGAAAATGTATTTATATTCAATAGTTGCAAACGTATCACTTGCTATTATAAAGAATGTGTCAATATTTTTGCAATAGTCAAGTCAAGGATGTATGCGTAAGGATGTATGCGAATGTGAAACTCTGAATTTCTTTTAAAGATCAGAGGAGGATAATATTAAATAACAGTGGTCTCAGGTGGGGACTCATATACTCAATATACCCAGAAAGAGACCTCATACCTTGTGGAGTTAAAGACTTAGAGGCCTGGTTGGAACAACAGCAGGTCAGTAATGAAGACATTTCATCTGAGAACTTCTGGTGAGTTGGCTGCCTGGTTTGCTGCCTGTCTGACTTGCTGACTGAATGACTCAGGCTCCATCTGGACTGGAGTGTTTTTCTACAAGTGATCTCCGGTTGACACCCGAGGTCAACGCTGGCCATGACAATAAATGACTTGCTGCGCCAAATGTCTCCATAACAGCCACCCGGAAGCACTTTGAATGGCCAGGAGATAGCCATCCCCACAATGTCTTAGCGATACCAGAGCCCACCTGGAACTGCCTCTGCTCTGGTCACTGCAGGCCATAGCCAGGTCTGACAAATTGTAATGCAATCTACCGTTTCACCGTATCAAAATGAAAACAAAGTACCTAGTGATCCATCCTTAGCAGACTTTTGATTCCTATCATTTACAAGTCCAATGGAAGTTCAGTTTAAACTAAAGAAGGGGGATTTACAAAGGTCAGAAAAGGGTGTGTATGTGTGACATGGACACCCAGGGAGGGGAAGCTGACGCAAGCGACAGGTAATCTGTCTTACTGTACCCTCTGTGTATATAGCCTGCAAGTGATCACATGTTTAGGCCTGCGTAAAATAGGATGCTTTTTTGCCTTTGGACGTGTCCATATTATGCACATGCACAGTTCATCTATACGTGTTTTCAAATCTCGTCTGAGTTTCAGAGGTTAGAGCCTCCCTAACCAGACAGACCTTTTCTCTGGATAGATAAAAGTGGCATGGATGAGTGTGACATGGTATAATGTATGTACAGTTGGACTGATCCAGAAGGATTGTCACAGAGTCATACACAGCTCAACAGTAGAGTTAAATCTCCACTGTAACTGCATCATCTGCTGGTGTCAGTCGCCACCAAAAATAGCTCCCAGACTATTAAATCTTATTAGAACGTTTATTTGTTGGTACAAAAATGAGCGTAGATGGATCTGTCATCCGAGAGGTCTCGCCGCCTCGGGTCTAGACGGTGGCCTATTAGAAGCCGGGTTCCACCACCAGGAAGTGGTTTGCTAGACCAGGGAAAACGGAAGGCCTGGATTGACACATCTGTTTAATATAAAATGACAGCTTTTTGTTATTGAAGAAAATAAAAACTTTATACTATTGGGGAGCAAAGTCAAAGCTCTATGCCGCCTTTTGTTTAGTTTATTCCCGACTTCACACCTCGACTTGAAAATATATACATATCTTAAAACATACGTTGAATTGAATGATTGGGCCGGAAATTCCTATGATGGTGTCCTCTAAAGATATCACATACACAACATGGATCATTCGTCATGTAGAACTAAATGTGTAAACACTCCACTAAGAGAAAATGTCTTCCAGTTTGTCAACATAGAAAAGAACAGCTGAATAGTCAAAGAAGAGCCTTCGCTCGGCTCTATGCTAGAAGCACGAAGCAAACATTGTCTTTTCCCCTGACAAGGACTTTAAAAAGAGCACTCGAGGGAGTAGCTTTGCGCTAATACCACGAGGATAGGATCTGTTTTCAGCATTTGAAGCTTGCATCGAAGCAGTGCTGAATCTGCTAGAGTGATCTTAACTTCCAAGTAACGGCTTTATGAATGAATATAGATCAGTGTAGCCTTCGGCTTTCGTTTGATTTTGATTTTCGTCACATGTTAGACATATGTTTTTAAAACTGGCTCGGTAAAAAGAACATTGTTTACATCGTTTCCAGATTTCTACCGTGAACCTCAGAGATGTCATCATGTTTCTTACTCTGACTGTAAAACAAATTCTAATACATTTCCCATTGACTGTACTTGAAGGTGAATGGTTTCTCATAGGCAAAACCATTTGCTAAATAAAACACATCCACTTTCACTGTTCCTCCGTGAAGGCATGTCATCGTGCAATGTTGAGAAACATGCCACGGTTTGTTCTAGCCATACATTCTGACCACAACTGTCTGGAACATGTTGACCACACCAGCCAGCAGGAGACACCTAGGTGTCAGCTGCTCGTCCAGACCCAGAGAAAAAACACTTTCAACTCTGTGCTACTTCCTATTTGGCCGTATGAGAATGCGGCCAAAAAGAGGCCGTTCATTGTGTGTGTGTGACAGAGAGAGAGAGAGAGAGAGAGAGAAAAAGAAAAAAAAGAAAGAGGTTTCCGAACAGCACGAACAGCTTAGTCATGAGTCGGCAGTTTCAGACACACCTGCGTCTGGGTCAATAAAGACGCTCTGCAGACAGGCGGGAGAAACAACTTCATCTCCTGTGGAAACACTTGACCCACAGTAAAGAAATATGTGTTTGTAAAGTCTCGCTCTGTCGCTATAAATAGACATAGCGGCCTTGTGTGTGTGTGCGTGTGAGGGCCTTTAATGATTCAATTATATATTTTAAAAGATAACTAACTTAAACTAAATATTTACATTGTCATTTTGAAAAACTAAGATGAAAATGTTACCTTATTGTTGGTTTATGTGTAGACAGACGTATAGGACATGGCACTAAAGCACTCTTTTAAAAGGTTATGCCTTGAGGCTACTATAGCTAATAGTTCATACAGAGACAGCTAAATGACAAGGCAAAGTGATAACTAAACGACAGGCACGTCAGAGTTCACCAAACCCAGCTAGTTAACAAAAGAGCCCTTGAGGCTCCGCTGACTTCACTCTCCATTTAGTTTCATTACCTTCTACTCTAAAGTGCAGACGCATGTAAATTACACTTTTCATGCATTTCGTAACAGTCCTCGCCGAGTGCGGTGAACTGTCATCGGCAGCGAGGTGTGAACTGGAATTTACACTGCATTTGTGTTAGACTCTCTACAGTGTGAGTGTGTGTGTTTGACCCGAAGGTGTAACACAAGAGAGCTCTCCCTTAGGACAGGTTTTTAATAGCGCTGATAAATGCCCATGAGGTCACTCGGCAAGCGTTTGAGTCTAAATTATTAGTGCTGTGCAAAGGTCACTGGAAACCAATTTTTGAAGACCACTGACGAGACCAAGATGTGAACATTGAAATAGTGCAAAAACTATTCATACATATTCAAAAGGGAAACTAACTAAAGTACCAAGATACACTCTAAAAAGGTGGTATTAATGTTGAATATGTGTGAGGTGTTTTTTATTAGGATTTCTACATGTATTTTTTACATGGTATGTAAAAGGAAAAGGTGGGTGGCTTTGTTTCCGTGGTTTATCTCATTACTCAGCTGCAGTGGCTGCTGGCCAATGACATCATGTTACAAATACATAAATCACCCTGGCTAAACAACAACGCTTGAACGTTGAAGGCTTCTCTGCCTCTGTCTACAATCATGATGCCATCTCTCGCAGTCTTTAGATACAGCAGAACTAAAAACTCTACGCAGAGTTTAGTGAAAAACTCCATGAAGTTCATATTAGGGGTTGATGTTAGATTTCGTTGGATTTCACATCCAAGCCCCAGTGAAATACACCACGTGATTTATGAGCTATCACTAAAACAAACAGTGATTCGCAATGAAAAAAAAAGATCCTTCCTTAACCACAAAGCAATTGTGTTTGACTATTCCGGCTTCCAATTATCCATTGGGATTCTCTGGAGATTGTCAACTGCCAATTTAATTAGAACTCCTCTGTCCCCTGGGCTAGTTCCTTTCCCCAAGTACTCCTTGGATTCATACTCATAGAAAAAAGATAAGTTAGAGTTGCTAAGTTATTTTTTAGACAGTGGTGGTTTCCTCCCCCCCAACAACACCCTTTCATAGAATAAGCATTTAAAAACTTAGTCCTTGGACATTTTAAAGCTCCCCGAGTGCTCAGAGTAGGAAATACTTCATTCATTCATTCAATCGCCTAAAAAGCTTTCCCCCCGCCTGCTTTTCCTAGACCTGAGTCATTGCACAGCCAGCTGCTACAGTTGGATGGAATGACTTAACATTGTCTGGCCTGCCTGATAGTTAAGTTTCCCTTTCCTATACGCTAGTCCAAGTGTCCGTGAAGGATGTTAAAAGAATATGGTTGGAGTACTGTAGTGTTTTTCTTATTCGTTCTATTATGGGTCACAGTGGCGTGCTGTTGCTCCGGTTCACAGGTCGCGTCCATCCCTGTGATTAATCCTGTCATTATATTAAGGACTTCAAAAAAAAACAAGCAGCAGGAATGGCCCTGTGGTTTTACATATTGTTTTTGGACAACAATGGAGGTAATGTAAAGTATGGTCTGCCATGAGCCGCTAGACTTAAAGCAGATGCTCTATGCTGGACTTAAACAAGAGGCCATCGTGTTGAAACACCACATCAAAAATAAACGGCCACAATGTGATCAAGATGTCCATTGTGACTCTGAAGAAGGCAATAAAAGTGGCTCCATAAATCACACAAAATACAACAGAATCAAAGAGAAACGGTCCAGGCAGTAGAGCGAAACAGAGCCTGTGACACATAGTTCATAGCAAAAAATACCCCCCCCCCACCCCCCCCAAACCATCATGCTTCCAAACAGAGTTTTATGGAAATCTAGTGTGTTTCAAGCATCATGCAGTTCTCTTGGGGGTTCACAGCAGGACCATCCGGCCTGATTACGTTTGCTGTATGTCACGAGATGGCCCCTGGTAGAGGAAAGGCAGTAACCAGCTTATAAAGGGGTGACTGACCTCACTTCCTCCCCGTTCCCGTCTGGATCAGAGGGTGAAGTGTTTATTCCACCGCCCCCACCCCCCCGCCAACTCATCTCTGTCTTCCTGCATCTGCTCACCAGGGACGGACATGCGACACGCAACAACCGACCCCAAATGCCTTTTCCATTCCCTTCATTATATCTATGATGGGGGCCCTACTCGACACTTTTGGATGACAGGCCTTTATTTTGTTTTTGTTCCACTGTCTGCTATGTTGCCGCCATGTTGCCAGAAGGTTAAATAATTGCAGTAACACAACTTTTATTTCACATTCCCTGGAACGGTTGTCGGAAAAAACGTTTTGGGGATTTGGGGTATGTGACCCACTGGGGAGATATAAGCATGAAGTCTTAAACATTAAGTCTCAGTGCAAGACATTGTGTGTGTTTGTAGGTCAAAACAGCATACAGCAAGGGAACATACAAGGCTCGCTTGAAAAGGAGGGGTAATTCCCCTACAGGCATCTTTAATGACAGGTCTGTGGAATGACAAGTCCAATCCTCCGCTTTCACAAGGTAATCCACGTGGCTGTCAGGTCACTTCTACACTAGCCTCCGTGCAAGGCCTTGGGGACAGTGAAGAAAGAATGTTTGCTTCTGAATGCGGGGTTTCCGCACGAGAGTTGATGAGAGTCGAGTTGAGCTCGCTGTAAAGTGGTGGGGTGGAATAAAAACAATTCCTAGGATATCCTCGACGTTCCTTCAAACCTCCCCTAATTCTAACGTAAATCTTAAACAGGTGACGGAATGAGCAATATGCTGGCCTAAGCAGATTACGCAGCACAGCCCCTATCGGCTCAACTGAAGCGCAACTTCTCGGGTAACACAGCAGTGGACTGTT
>OOFB01015486.1:2500-11853 GCA_900323305.1 Trachyrincus murrayi | reverse complement strand
CCACCTCCCCCTGGGTCAGTCCCACCTCCCCCCGTCCCAGAGGAGGACCCACCTCCCCCTGGGTCAGTCCCACCTCCCCCCATCCCAGAGGAGGACCCACCTCCCCCTGGGTCAGTCCCACCTCCCCCCGTCCCAGAGGAGGACCCACCTCCCCCTAGGTCAGTCCCACCTCCCCCCGTCCCAGAGGAGGACCCACCTCCCCCTGTGTCTGCCCCACCTCCCCCTGGGTCAGCCCCACCTCCCCCATCCCAGAGGACGGGGGGAGTTGGAGGAGACGGTAAGCCGAGGTCCTGCCTCCCTGTGGTCACTAAAGATCCCATCGTAAGAGTAGGGGTGCTAACCCTAACCCTAACCCTGCTAACCCCGGTGTCCTGGCCAAATTCCCAACCTGGCTCTTGTACCGACACGGCCACCTAATCATCCCCTGGTCTCCGGTTGGATTGTATCATTCCTCACCTCTCCTGTGTGGTGAGCGTTCTGGCTGAGGTGGGTGCCACGCTGGTAGTGGATGAGGTGTGATACCCCTCACACTCATTACGTAAAGCGATTTGGGTGTCTTGAAATAATCTTGAATCTTGATATAAATGCAATTAATTATTATTATTATTTAAACAAACCTCATTGCCAATGCCTTAAGAATGCTATCACCGCCCCCCAAATGGTTGCAGTCATTTGGCTTAGTGGTTAGAGCGTTTGCCGTCTTCCAATCGCTCGGGTCGCCGGTTCGAGCCCCCGGTGAATTGAATGGGTGTAACATTGGTTCTGTGATCTGGATCGGGAGCAAGGTTCAGGGAGTTGAGTGTAACAGAGTGACAGCTGTTCTCCAGGGTAAACCCCACTCCAAATGCCTTAAGAACCCCCCAAGTGACAACAATTAAAGCATCCAATCAGAATTAGAGTAACTACAAAAAATTCAGCTGTATGAAATACAAATAAAATAAACTGGACAAAATCCGGAGAAGCTATAGGAATCTGAAAAAAAGGTTATTAGTACAACACATGCGTGCTATAGAGAAATACACAAGTGAGTTGATGAGCTGGTTGTTGATGTTTCAGGTCTTTGGAGGAGCAGACCCAACATGGAGGAAGCTCTGTATCACATCCAGTACAACAGCAGCTCCTATGGCTGTCAGTCAGTCCCAGTGGCCAGTAGCTCTACTGGCAACAGGTAACACATAGAGACACACTGGAGACAGACAAACACACAGGAGACAGACAAACACACTGGAGACAGACACATGGGAGACAGACACACGTGAGACAGACAGACACACGTGAGACAAACACACTGGAGACAGACAAACACACTGGAGACAGACACACTGGAGACAAACACACTGGAGACAGACACACGGGAGACAGACAAACACACTGGAGACAGACACACTGGAGACAAACACACTGGAGACAGACACATTGGAGACAGACAGACACACTGGAGACAAACACACTGGAGATAGATGCACTGGAGACAGACAAACACACTGGAGACAGACACACTGGAGACATACACACTGGAGACAGACAGGCACACTGGAGACAGACATACCCACTGGAGACAGACAGGCACACTGGAGACAGACAGACACACTGGAGACAGACAGGCACACTGGAGACAGACAGACACACTGGAGACTTGCACAAAGGTTTCACATAGTGGAATAGTCAACATAATTAACAAAACACAATTTGCTATAGTTTTCTCTTGTTCTCTTGTCCTAAGTTGGGCGTGTAGAAAAGTCACTGATGTTAGTTTGCCTGGTAGCAGCTTGCTAGTACTATGTGTCGTCCGATGTCACTTGGAGATGGTTATGCATAGCTGACGTACTTCTATTATATTTCAAATGTGTCTGCATTGTGCTCAACCGTGAGAGATGGGTCTTCACATGCTTTTTGAAGATAGGGAGATACATATATTTTAATTTAGAATATATTTTTTGTGCATTTATACAACATGTCATCAACATGTCCATTCCCCTTTGCCCCATAATTGACCGCCCATCTCTAGAAGACAAATATACAATAATAATAATGAACTGGAAAAAATATATAAAATACAATGAATTAAATGAAGTTATAATAGCATGTATGTAACCTAATATGGATGTTGATGTAATGCACTGTTCTGACCCAGGAGCTACACCCCCTCCCCTAACCCCACCGCAGGGACCACCTCCCTACCACCACGAGTGGGGGTGGAGGAGGCATACAGCAACCTGCACCTCGTCCTCCTCAAACACCCCCCAGAGAAGAAGGAGGAGCAGGAGGAGGAGCACATGGAAGAGAAGGAGGAGCAGGGGGAGGAGAAGGTGGAGCAGGAGGTTAAAGGTTCATCTGTAAGTTACAGCCTACAGTCCTAAGTGGAAGTGATGTCATCTGAAGTGTTCATCTGATCTGATCTGCTTTAATTTAATTTAATTTAATTTAATTTAATTTAATTTAATTATGTATTAAAACATTTTTTTTATTCGATCTGATTTCGAGTTACAAAACATAAAACATCAAACCAAAAATACATATTAATATATCTGAAGGACCAAGTTGATTATAAAGACTGCAGAGTGTCGAATTGTCTTCACCTTATGCAGACCTGCATTACAGTTACACTTGTTGGCCAGCAGGGGGTGCCAGAATAGAGCTCTAGATAGCCAACATGACTGAAGCGTACAACACCTCTTTCTCTGTCTATCTGTGTCTCTCTTTCTCTCTCTCTCTGTCATTTAAACAATGTTTAGCTACAGACAGATCTGTCCATAACACATAGGGTTAGGGCTAACCCATCTCTCTGTCATTAGACTACTAGTCTCCTAACACCCCAGTTCCGTGGTAAGCATTCAGAATGCAGAGGGAGCGGCTGCCTATCTACACATGTATCATAAACACGTGAAGCAGTGGAACATTTTAATGATGTGTTTTTTAATACGGCACTAGGGGAGGTCTTCTGTAGACCCAGCCTTGAACTGGCCTGTCAGGATCTGCCTGAGTCTCGCCAGAGCAAACAAGACCCCCTTCTAGAGAGAGAGATCACTAACACTACCTCTCTCTCTCTCTCTCTCTCTCTCTCTCTCTCTCTCTCCCTCCCTCCCTGTGTGTGTGTGTGTGTGTATGTCAGCGCTCTCTCTCACACAACCGGAGACACACACACGCAAAACACACGTTTTTATGACGTATTTGGCAATTATGTCATATAATATAGATGATATACAGTATATATGGCACAGTCTTGTATGACATGTAATTGGAGCGTATTTGTTGGAGATGGTGATTTCCGCCCTGTTTCTCTGACAAATCGTAAAATGCATGTGGGTGTACATTATTGTTACTAAGTCTTGCGCGTCATCATCTTCATTATTTATTGTATTATTAATGTTTTACCAGTATTTATTTGTTGTATTATGTATTGTCTTATTTGTTGTATTATTTATCATATTATTTATCGTGTTATTTTTTGTGTTATTTATCATATTATTTATCGTGTTATTTATCATGTTATTTATCATATTATTTATCGTGTTATTTATCATATTATTTTTCGTGTTATTTATCATATTATTTATCGTGTTATTTATCATGTTATTTATCATATTATTTATCGTGTTATTTATCATATTATTTATCGTGTTATTTATCGTGTTATTTATCATATTATTTATCATGTTATTTATCGTGTTATTTATCATATTATTTATCATGTTATTTATCGTGTTATTTATCATATTATTTATCGTGTTATTTATCATATTATTTATCGTGTTATTTTTCGTGTTATTTATCGTGTTATTTATCATATTATTTATTGTGTTATTTATTGTGTTATTTATTGTGTTATTTATTGTGTTATTTATCGTGTTTCAGGAACGTTTGTACGACACCAACTGCTCCGAGAGTCTGTCGAGTCTGGATAGCCTGGAGAACGAAGACCTCGACCGCCACATTCACCCAGGCCAGAATCTAGAACCTTCCACTGCCTCCTCCTTCTTCATGCTCGACGTCGAGAGAGGTCAGGCGGTCGAAAAAAAAATCCAAAATGACCACCCCCTATTATGCAATAGGTCTGGCGAGATGTTCCTCAGAGGTGAGAACAGCCGTTGGTGCGTAGGCGTACAGGAGCGGCACGGAGTGAGGTCAGACAGGGGGGTCCAGGAGGGTCCTTGTCAAGTCATGGGGGGGTCCGCAAACACAGAGGCCCCGCCCCCTCCTGGCCGTTGCGCCCTCTTATCGCTGTGTGAAACCATTGCCGCCACGGACGCCGAGCATGGCGGGGTATGCTCTGAGCTCGACAGTCCCAAGCAGGACAACGTCACCACGATAACCACCAACGACGATGACGGGACGCCCAATCGTTTTTTTCTACAACGGGATGAACCGTCGGATCTCGGTCAACACGGCAACCGTGATATGGTGCCCAAACCGCCGTTAGCGACAGAGCTCTTTTATCCCGGCAAAATCCTTGCAAAGCCGCACGAGGCAGTCCATGAGCCGAACTTCGTCCCGAATGTCGACAGGAAGTCCTACACACCCCGACAAACGGTAAAAGACGACAGCCGACGCACCCTCACAGAGAAAAACTTGATCCACGACTCCATCAACGACTTCAACAAGTTCTCCAATGACAAGCCCAGGTCCCTGCATCAAGAGATCTCCTCTAACCTCCCATCGGACACGTCCAGACATCAGGAATCCCTCACCAACACCGCTAACACCGCTGAGATCTCGTTTCACGCGGCCCCCGCAGTGCACCGGGTGCGATTCGTCAAAGGGATCCTCAAGAAGCAGTCCAAGTACGCCCCGGCCGCCCGTAGCTCCTTATGTGCCCTGGGGACATTGATGCTGGCCAAACGAGTGGCGATCCGGGACAGCATGGAGCTGGCAAGGGAGAGGAGCAGGAACCCCGAGGGAGGGGCTACTAAGGCGGTGAGGAAGAAGCTTCGCTGGTTGGACGAGGCAGACCTACGACACCAGAATTACAACCCCACCACCGCAGTGTGGAAACAGGACCAGACCAGGGACACGTCCAGGTTCCATACCAGGCCTCCAGACATCCAGAGGAGCCCCACCACTGCACCGATCTCAGGAGCCTCCTCCAGGGCCGGCATCTCCACCACAACC
This sequence comes from Trachyrincus murrayi, assembly GCA_900323305.1. Classification (NCBI taxonomy): domain Eukaryota; kingdom Metazoa; phylum Chordata; class Actinopteri; order Gadiformes; family Macrouridae; genus Trachyrincus; species Trachyrincus murrayi. The sequence goes on along the minus strand of OOFB01015486.1, from coordinate 6,744 downwards.
ACCACCTCCCCAGGGGCCTCCTCTTCCACCACGTCTCATCTTATGAGGCAGGCGTGGGCAGATGTTGGGGTGCAGGTCGCGGTCCGTGAGGTCAGGGGAGCGCCGTGGGGACACAACCCCCCCTCCCGGCCGGCTGCCCCTCAGGCCCCCAGGAAGGAACGGCCCGGCAGAGCGGCCCCGGCTTTCGTTTCCTGGCGGGTAAGAAAGGGCACGCTTGTGCGACCGCAGTCGGCCGTCAAGGCTGGCTGGAGCGGCCGGGTCCCGGGGAGGGTGCTAGTTCCACGCCCGCCACCCAGGGCCGAGGAGACTGTAGTGGCGTGTGTCACCGGCAGGACCCCCTACCGCGCGGAGCGGACCTTTAAGCCCACACCCCCCCTCGGGGACCAGGCTCCCAGGGGTCCCAACAGGACCCGTGGTGCCGGTGACACCGGCCGGTTCTCCTCTCACACGCATGCCGTGATCCGAGCGGACGGGGACATCCTGGTCACGCCCCCGCTGCCCTCCTATAGGTTCTCCTTCGCCGAGGGCCCGCCCCCACAGACCCTCTGGCAGGAGCCCGGGGGCAGCTCTGCGAGGGGGGGCTCGGGGAACCAGGAGAGGGTGCTGTGTTTACACTGTACCCCCACTGACGAGGAGATCTCGCTGCTCTGGCACGGGGTGCGCAGTGCCTTGGCCACGAAGGAGGGTAATGTATGTTTTGGCTTCCCTGTACGGGACAACCAGTGGACACACTTTAGTAGTATGATACAATATGATATGTATATGTATATATATATACATACATATATACTTTAGTTTATGAGCTGATTTGCTATGGATATGTTACCTTTGTGTTTACGTCATCTAATGATTAATGATAATGATTAATCAAAACCATGATTATTGAAGTGGAAGGAAAATATCATCTTTGGGATTTAGCATGTATTCAGCTAAGCCCTATCTAACACCACAATAATGACAGAATATCATAATGTGAGGATTTAAGACGAATATACTGTATGTGCGAAAATATAGGTACAATAAGTATTCTGCTGCAATGTTTAAATGGTTTCAGCTGTAGGTCAGAACAAACACAGATTTCTGTTTAGCTGAAAATGGTGTCAAGCGATGTGACCACCTAACCCTAACCCCCCTCCAGTAGCAAGACGAAGGCAGTAGCTCACACATACATCTGCTCATAAGATACAATATACATATACATATATAATATAATATATATATATATATATATCAAAATAGTTTTACTTTAGTTTATTTGACAGGGGTCATGCACAACACAACGATTGGGCCAGAGTTAGCTATATAGTTAGCTATATAGCTAATTTAACATCTGCAGTCCCTGAGCAGAAAGATATTAAAAACAGTACAATACAAACAATACAATACAAATTAAATGCAATACAATTAGCAACATTTACAGTACATCACATGTAAAACTAAAATATGAATCAAATGCTGCGATATTGCACATTGAAAACTGAAATAGTCTAAACAGAGGCTCGTCTCTCGTGGTTTACCAGCTAGGAACCAGGTGAAGCGACAGAACCAGGAGTCCTCTGGAGGACCAGGAGCATGGGGGCTAAGGCGGTCGGCGGTGGCAGTGAAGCCAGGCAGACAGCCCCCCGGCCTGGGGAACAGACAGCTTCCTCCACCGCCTCCTCCCTCGCAGGTACCTGCATGCTCGGCTAACGCCCTGCAGCCATGACAGCTCTCCCCCTTCTGAGAACAAAACAGGGTGTGTTGGAACTCGTCTAATGGGTCTCTCTCTCTCTCTCTCTCTCTCTCTCTCTCTCTGTCTCTCTCTCTATGTCTCTCTCTCTCTCTCTCTCTCTCTCTCTCTCTCTCTCTCTCTCTCTCTCTCTCTCTCTCTATGTCTCTCTCTTTCCCTATGTCTCTCTCTCTCTCTCTCTCTCTTTCCCTATGTCTCTCTCTCGCTCTCTCTGCCTGGTGGTGCAGTAGCCTGCAGGAGATACACAACAGACCTGGCCATCCGGACAGACTAGAGGCACCTGTATTCTGCCCGTGACTCACCGGTTATCTGACTCTTGTGTGTGTGTGTTTCCCGGGTCTTGATAGTAGTGTTAGATTCATAGACTTCCTGGCTAACCCTATCCTGGGTTAGGGTTAGGCTAACCCTAACCCTAACCTAACCCTAACCCTATCCTGGCTAACCCTAACCCTAATCCTAACCCTCCCAGTAGCAAGACGAAGGCAGTAGCTCAAACATACATCTGCTCATAAATGGATCACAGATAACATTCTTTAGTTGTTGTTATTGTTGTTATTAGATTTTGATTCAGAGTACTTTATTAATCCAGAGGGAAATAAATGGTTTCCGTCACAATTGCTCTGCTCAAGACAGAAAAATGATAAACATAAAACAGTACAGTAAGAAAATTAAATATGAAATATAGAATAGTGTTTGTGTGTGTGTGTGTGTGTGTGTGTGTGTGTGTGATATCCTGCTACATTTTATTCATTTATTTTATCATTTTTATCATTTTATCTTACAGTCCCTGAAACCGTCCAAAGAGCTTGTCTCGTCCTTCCTCTATAACCCGGATGTTGGCCCTACAGATGAAGGTATTATGTGGCCTGTGTAAAGTGTGTAAAAAAGACTAGTAACTCACTTAAAGAAGGGTTAGGGTTAGGGTTAACCCTAACCCTAAACTGCAGTGTCTGTCCACTTGATAACTTGCGGAAGAGAGGTCAAAGTTATCGAGTTAGCTCCTCACAGTTATAGTCTCAAAGGCTACACAGGCGCACCTTATCTTCTTCTTTTTTTACCAGGTTAGTCCCCTGAGTTTTAAAATGTCTTTTATAACAGAGACTTGGCCAAGAAGGGCAGCAGTACATGAAGTTGCAACATAGATAAAACACAACATACAACACAGCAAAATAATAGTACAGATATTATTATGACACCCCCTAACCCTAAGGAAAAAACTTCCCCAAAACCCAGAGGGAAGAAACCTTGAGAAGGAACCCAGAAGAGGGAAGGAACTTTGAGAAGGAACCCAGAAGAGGGAAGAAACCTTGCAAAGGAACCCAGAAGAGGAAGGAACCTTGTGAAGGAACCCAGAAGAGGGAAGGAACCTTGAGAAGGAACCCAGAAGAGGGAAGAAACCTTGCAAAGGAACCCAGAAGAGGAAGGAACCTTGAGAAGGAACCCAGAAGAGGGAAGGAACCTTGAGAAGGAACACAGAAGAGGGATCCTCCTTCCAGGGATGGTTAGGAGGGCAATAGGTGCCAAAAACAATGCCATGCCTCCATGTCTTGTCTGTTTCATTTGATCATTAGCTTGATCAAATGTGTGAAGACTAACCCTCACCCAAACCCTAGCGATTACCAATATGAGAAATCACTCACTTTTTTTGACATGGTAATGAGAATGTTTGGTACCTCCACAGGTGGGTCACTGCATGGAAAAGTTGAGGAAGCCTTTGTAGTGCGCTGGGTCATACCGTTGTTAGGTGTTGAACTTCCCGCTTTGCTTCACACAACAGAACATCATCACGCCAAGGTCGCGGGCTCCATGGCAACGACCCAAACATGGAGATCACCACCCCTAGGTGGGGCCCCTCATCTGCCCCCACCACCGACGTCCCTCTCTCTGGAGGAGCAGAGGATCCTGCGGTCCCTGGGCCGACTGAACCTCCAGCTCCACTGTAAGAGACTCGGCTGACGCTAGCCATTAGGCTTGAGTTGATGTACTTGGCTAGTGTCGTTAGCATGCTATATTACAATTATTACTCTATTAGTCATGTAGCAGGCGATTTTAAGCGACATACAGTGAATTCAGGTGTGTGTCATTAAGGAGCAGGTAGGAGGTTATGTATGACTACAGGTTAGGCTGTGGCCCTCGGGTGAATCTAATTAAATGCGCTTTTATTTATTTATTTTTTTTACTGATGGATTTACTGCATGGAAAGTATCGCTCACCTGCGCCCCCTGCTGTGTAGGTATGGAGGAGCAAGAAGAGACAGATCCCAGGGTGCTGGTGTCGGTAAGTATGAGGACCTGAGGGAAACCACGACGGCCTCCAATCTTATTAAATCATTCATTAATTTTCCACTTTCGATGACAAGCTCTGTTTTTCCCTCTCCTCTTCCTCCTCCTCCTGGTGTCTCTGATACAGATCAGGGATCAACGCAAGACCTCGGCCAATCACAAACAGACCCTGTTGTCTTCGAACGGATGCGGCCAGAACCACAGAAGGTTCTGATCTTGGGGGGGAGAGGTCC
>OOFB01015479.1:0-14533 GCA_900323305.1 Trachyrincus murrayi | reverse complement strand
AAACATTAATACATACAGTATTAACACTAGAAAACATACATTAATACATACAGTATTAACACGGCTCACTAACCCTAACCCTTATTAACACGGCTCACTAGAATACATGATTAACATTACATACAGTATTAACACGGCTCAGCAGAATACATGATTAACATTACATACAGTATTAACACGGCTCAGCAGAATACATGATTAACATTACATACAGTGTTAACATGGCATGGTTTACCTGTGCGGTGGTCCGCCAGGCGGGGGTCCACCACCTTATCAAACAGCCGGACCTCGGACGCCTGGTCCTCCTGCTCCAGCAGGACGCGCAGCAGGTGGCGGCCCAGGAAGCCGCAGCCTCCAGTCACCAAGAAGACGCGCTGCCGTCCAGACATCCTGATGTTGTGACGACGAGGTCCAGCTCCAGTGTGCTCCAACGAAGGTCCGACCCTCCTACCAACAGCTGGGTGTTTCCTCCAGCTCCAGTGTGCTTCAACGAAGGGCCGACCCTCCTACCAACAGCTGGGTGTTTCCTCTGGGTGTTTCCTCGTTCGACTCGTTGAACTTCGGCAAGTACTTTGGTAACCTACCCGTTTATCAGGGGATTATGGATTACCCTAACCCTAACTCTACACCAAACGTCTTCTGGGTTATTCTCAGCTTCACCCAGCGGTGGCAGCAGAGTCCTCGCACATCACCTTCATCACCTTCCTGCTGTCAAAACGATCATTCAAACATTGGACTAAATTGGTCTCATGTAGCACATTTGATTGCTAAAGTGTAATAAATGGATTTTGCATAAATATTTGAATGGAAAATAATTGCAGTGACAACAAAGCAATATCGAAGTATTACTACACAATAGGACACACCTGTATTTATTGGATTTTTTTAATATTTGTATTTCCTATCTGTCCAGTGTAGTAATATCTGTTATTGGTTTGGAGTCACTGGGCCTCATGGCATTTGGCTATTGAAAATAAATTATGAATTTCCAATAAAAATATTCATATAAAATAGAAGCACTAAAATCCTCAGGCAGATCATCATGTAAACAATCATGTAAACAATCATACTAACTGGGATTCATGTGATCAACGTGAGATAATTATGTAAACAATCATACTAACTGGGATTCATGTGATCAATATGAGATCATCATGTAAAGAATAACTAATGAACATCCAAAAGGAAACTAAATGATCATCCATGCGGGAAGCGGGGACATCGGAGAGGAGCAGTCTGAAATCCTGAAGAAGGTTTTTATCGAACTATTCAAAAGTCTCATTGAGTTTGAAGTTCAGTTTGTTGTCAGGGGGCCGTTGCCTACAGTCGGAAGAGGAATCGATAAGTTCAGCAGGTTACTGAAGACCTGGCCCTCCAAAACGTGTCGCCTCAGAGGGATCAACTTATTGATCATTTGAATCTGTTCTGGGGACACAGACGTCTGTTTAGGGCAGATGGCTCTCATCCAAACAGGTCTGGTGAGAAGCTACTGTTGGAATATATGAACTTTGACCTTCAGCACCCTTCTGCCTTCAGGTCTGAGGCAGCACACACATTCCACGACCCTGGAGGAGGAAGATGTTTTGAGGACTGGATAAGCCTGCAGATAACCAGCCTCAACCTCCATCATCCCTCCCCCGCTGCACCTCTGGACCCGCCCACAAGCCTCCCTCCCACTCCCCCTCCCCCGACACCATCTTCACCACTTTCTCTCTCCCCATCCCCTGAGCTCCACCGTCTCCCTCTTTTCCTCCCCCCTGCTTCCACTCTCTTGTTGGCCACTAAACACACATCGCGGTGCGCCCCTCCCTCCCACTCCCCTGCCTCCCGCTCCCCTCCCTCCCGCTCCCCTGCCTGCACGGCCCACGGTCCCACCGCGGCCCCCCATCCATCCCTCCCTCGGCCTTCACTGGCTGCTTCAAGCACAGTCTGTCCCACTAGTTAGACAAAGATAGCAACTGATGTGTTCAGGGTCCCTGTCTCTATTCAGATAGCACTCCGGTACCGCCCCGATATTCGGCTGGGATCTGGTGGTTATCATGTGAGCTCCAGCATTCCTGTTTGGACAAGAAACAGAAAAGTATCTTGAACCTGCACAGTAAACCTAGTTAGCAAATCTGATTCCTGTTCCTCAGCATGTCCAACGTGACCTAGAGAATGTCTTTAGCAAACTAAACTTGGCATTATTAAATGTCAGATCTTTAGCAGGCAAATCACTTTTAATAAATGATTTCATCATAGAGAATAAAGTTGATTTTATGTTTTTTACTGAAACTTGGGTAGACCAAAACAACAGGAGTAGTTCTTGTTGAATCCACTCCTCATGTCAACGTTATGAGTGAGGTCAGGGCAGCCTGTTTAATAAGGCAGATATCATTTGGAAAGTTTGCATCCTTTGAATATCTTGCTGGCATATTGAAATCTGCCTCTTGTGTTTTACTATTAACCATTTTCAGGCCACCAAAATACTCAGCAAACTTCTTTGATGAATTTACAGAAGTATTATATGTATTGAGTTGACTGTCTAACCATTGTCGGTGATTTTAATATTCATATTGATAACTCCACCGACAGCAGTGCCGAAGAACTTGTTGAGGACAATTTCGAATTGACTCAGCATGTGACAGGACCCACCCACTGCAAGGAACACATGCTGGATTTAATTATGTCCAAAGGTCTTAATATTGGTCTTTCTGATCACTTTTGTGTTGTCTTTGAGATGTCTACTGCCATGCATATTCAGACAATACAACACCAATACATTCTCTAGGTTGCCTGCACTCACTTTACCCCCGGTCAATGATCTTGTGGATAGTTTCAGCTCTAAATTTACAAATATTATTGATGCAATTGCACCCACAAAAGTTAAAACTATCTTTGTTAATAAAAAAGCACAATGCAGAACTTCAGTAAAACTCCAATAAACAGAATGCGGGAAAGCTGAATGCAGATGGAGAAAAACAGAACTCCAGATACACAATGACATTTACAAAAAGATACTTTTTATATACAATTCAGAACTGAAAAAAGGAAGAGAATCCTTTTTTTCCGTCCTCGTCAACAAAAAGATAAATAACGCACAGGAGAGATCCATGACAGACAGGGTCAGGGTTAGGGGTTAGGGTCAGGGTTAGGCTTCTATCAGGGGAATTTCCACAGGCCTTGAAAACTGCAGTTATTACGACTCTTCTGAAAAAGAATAATCCTGGCGCATCAGTAATTAGAAATTACAGGCCTACATATCCAACCTATTGTTTCTAAGTAAAATCATTGAAAAAGTTGTTTTCCTACAACTCAATACATTCCTGGCATCAAACAATATTTTTACATTTGTCAGTCTGGATTCCGACCCCATCACAGCACTGAGTCGGCTCTCGTCAAGGTTTTAAATGACATTCAGTTCTGGTATTATTAGATCTCAGTGCTGCATTTGATACGGTGGATCATAGCATATTGATCATAGCTTTACTACTGTAAAGCCGTTTTCACAGGTCTCTCTAAAGATGATCCCTGCACTGGCTTGCTGTTGGCCAGATAATTGAGTTCAACATATCACTAGTAGTGTATAAAGCACTAAATGGGTTAGGACCAAAATACATCTCTGATCTGCTCGTGTCTTCTGAGCCCACTAGAGCTCTCAGGTCACCGGGGATCGGCCTGCTCTCAGGCCACCGGGGACCGGCCTGCTCTCAGGTCACCGGGGACCGGCCTGCTCTCAGGCCAGGCCACCGGGGACCGGCCTGCTCTCAGGCCAGGCCACCGGGGACCGGCCTGCTCTCAGGCCACCGGGGATGACATGTATCTGAATTCACTGAGTCGCCACATTAATAAATAGTAAATGTGAAGTGCTTCTTTGCAGCCAAAATGTCAAAACATTTCCACAAACTCAACGTGGGCGGTGTCGTTTATTTAAAAAATATTTTAATGCACCATTAATAAAGAGTCCAACGCATTAATACAAGAGAAATATTGCAAATAATATTAAAAATAATAATCATCCAATTAAAAGGAAACAATAGAAAATAACTGAATGGAAGGTATGTACATCTTTCCCCCTGGAGTCGAGAGCAAGAGAAACTATTTATTTACAGCTTGGAATCGAGTGTTTCTACGAGAAACAGACACATCTACAATATTTACACGTGTTTCTTTGAAAATCTTCTTTTGAACCTTGAGTAGAGACAGTGGGTTTGTACTGAAAAACTGCCGTTGCAAAAAGACAAGGACATTTCTATTCGTCCTTCCGGGGAGGCAAACCAACAATCTGTTGAAAGTAAAGAAAACAAAACCCAAGAACAGGAAGAAGACCAAGAACAGAGAAGCTAAGAAAAAGACAAATCATGAACCCCTTTGAGTCTTCTCCCGTTCATCTGAAGCTGAACGACGCTCATTTATCTCTAGAAGACACACATCCCAGATACCTGAAAGCACTATTATTTACTGTATGAGTATCAGTCTGCAGGGGGTCATTCGATAATACATGTGCCCTCGAATAAAACTAAACATTCACCTCAGTGAGCAAAGATAAAAGAGACAGATCTTGTGGAGTTTGGTCGGAGTAGCGGGTAAATAAAACATGAATAAGGGATCAGACTGACGGGTTTGGGCTGGGTGGCAACATTACAGACAGAAAGAAAATTAGTTCATTTTCGTCACAAAGAAAATAACACCTCACATAACTGGTTAGACGTTAAAACTCAGTGACGACGCATTAAACCAATACCAATCACTTGTATCCTTATCACTACTATTCTCATTTTTTTTTGTAACATTTGCAACAATAAAACTAAAATGTATAAAACAGTTCATACTCTCTGCAGAGGGAGGGGGTGTGGTTAACGGCTCGATCGCCGTGGCGACCGTAAGACACTTACAGCTAACAGAACGCGGCGATAACAAGAACAACTACAATAGTCATATTTAATACTATTGAATGAACCAAGGATGAAGGAAAAAAGCTCCAAAATAATCTTCATTCTTGGAAAATGTTGCATAACTGAAGACCTAATTCAACAGAGGCTGTTACGCTAAAACATGGGCCTCTTATTTTTAAAACCCTGAATTTGTTTTTTCTGTGCGGATGTCAGCGTGTCTGCGTGTGTAGAGGGACTTTCATCACTGGCAGATTAGGAAGTGTGATACGAGAGAGTGCACACACACACACACACACACACACACACACACACACACACACACACACACACACACACACACACACACACACACACACACACACACACACGTACGTACGTACACACACACACACGTACGTACACACACGTACACGTACGTCAGTGTTCACCGCGCTGTCATCACTGCAGCCGGTCCGGCAAAGGTTGGTTTGTGGGGAAGAAAGAAAGAAGAGAGAAATAATAGAATAGTCTGACCACACGCTAACAGAGGACAGCCCCTGGTCAGTCTGACCACACGCTAACAGAGGACAGACCCCATGTCAGTCTGACCACACGCTAACAGAAGACAGACACCTGGTCAGTCTGACCACACGCTAACAGAGGACAGCCCCTGGTCAGTCTGACCACACGCTAACAGAGGAGGGACGGATGCCTCAGCCCCGCCCAACCGTTAATAATGTGGGAAACTGTCAGGTCAACAGAGAAGAGCGTGCAAGCGTGTGTGTGTGTGTGTGCGTGTGTGTGTGTGTGTGTGGGTGAGTATTTGCGTTGTGTGTAAAAAGTGCAAGTGTGTGCATCTCTGTTTCCTGGATACCGGTGTGGGGGAGGGAGGGGGGGGTTTATTGGCTGTTGGGAGGGCTGGTGGTTTGGGGGCGTGGCTTGGCGAGGAATACTGCCCTTGTAGCCCAACAGGAACAGGAACCCGGGACGGACGGTGAGACGTTCGGGGAGGCGGAGCTAGTTGAGGGTCCCGCGGCAGTTCTCGGTCCCACACAGGCAGGGGATCTTGTTGTCCTCCAGGGGGAACTTGTAGTCGTACGTGATCTCCTCGTTGACGGCGATGGCTTGTTTGGAGTAGATGACGATCTTCTTCTGGGACTCGATGGTGATCACCTTGGCGTAGCAGTTGGGCTGGGAAGGGAAGCAAGAGCAAGGACCCGTTAATAATCCATCGATAACATTAACAGCCTGGTTTCCCAGCCTGGTTTGGTTTCCCAGCCTGGTTTCCCAGCCTGGTTTCCCAGCAGGTCCCACGCAAGTACAAAGGGTTTCCCAGGGTTCACTTCTGCTCTGGTCGACCAGCTCAATGGCGGAGAAACGTGCGTTTGTCTTCTAAATGTCTTTTCAACTCTCAAATTGTACAGCAGCTTTCATTTAGTCTCACAAATCAGACTTCAGAGTAATAATGTAAAGTCTTACGGCGGACTAACGGGGCGGTTCACTTTCTTTCGCTTCCTATTTGTTGTGACCGTCCATGTTGGCGGAGGGTCAACAGAACCAGAGGGTCAGACGACCCCCGTAGTCTACAAACAAACAATATAAAAGGTGTGCAATCCCGGCGGTCTGTGGACCTGCCTGGACTGACACGATGCTTCACTTCATCCCCTAACCGGTTCAATGATGCACGTCGATACTTAGGTCATACTGTTTAAACCTGGTGAGGCTTTGCTTAACGGGTCCTAAACACAGCAGAGTATCTACAAGCAGCGCTTCACCAGAGAGGCGATCCTTGAGGATTAACTCATGTTTGGTTACACTCACATTGCTTCAAATGTTTTTCTGCGACGGTGAGCACGTTTTTGATTTATTTAAATAATATATACACGTCATAGAATATTTAAAACTCCAAATATTGGATTACTTTCAAAATGATTACTATCTCACAATCTGTAACAGCAGTAGATGCTGAAGAACCAACTGCTTAGCGCGTCCAGTTCAGCAGACATTTAACGTCATATCGTTTTGCCCTCTCAGCTAAAGCAACACAGCAGGCAACAAGCAGTCAGTCAACAGGCAGTCAGTCAACAAGGAGTCAGGCAACAAGCAGTCAGTCAACAGGCAGTCAGTCAACAGGCAGTCACCACAACATTTCAGATTGGGATCGGTGTCTAGGGCTGTGTCTAGGGCTGTGTCTAGGGCTGTGTCTAAGGTTGGGTCTAAGGTTGGGTCTACTCACAGTGCAGCAGTGGTTGATGAAGCGGGCCAGGTTGCCACACTTGGTGGCGTCTATGATTGTGTCGTGGTCCACTCGGAACAGGTAGCTGCTGCCGATGCCCTGCTGGGCGTAGCGCTTCTCCCGGTTGTCAGCTACCATCTTAAAAGGCACACAAACACACAGACCGGTGCATTACGATTTGAGACACGTGACCCTGACCAGCCCGTGAAGACGACCCCTCAAAAAGTGAAATAAAGATCACTGGACCGATACCTGTCGGATGTTCTGACCCACATACTCGATGACCATCTCGTCGGCCGCGATGGCCTCCATGGCGAACAGACCCCACTCGTGGATCCGACTCCTGCCGAACCTGAGCTTCTTCTTACGGAACTGCAGGAGGAACATGAGTCACTGGGTCACATGGTCTGGAGGAGCTTTCTTCACACACACACACACACACACACGTAATGGTGCTAGTGCTAATGAAACCATGGCAACCTTGGCAGGTGGAAGTGTGTAGTTTGGTTCCTTATGTCTTGTGTGTGGATATATATATATAACAATATGTGTATATATGTATATGTACAACGTTTCTTTGCCACTTCCTGCTACACAGGAAGTGATGCGATGCATGCATAACGTTCAGGATGAGAGTTTGCAGACACAACATTTTGTCCTTCCACAGCAACTACAAATAAATTCACATGCTGGAATTGTGACGGTCGAGCCAAATCTTAGCGTTGCACATGACGGATGAAAGGTTCGTTACACAAACACGTTGTTTCGGAGACCTCTGGCGTACGGAAGGGTGCCCTCAGTTATTATGTGTATGTATTCTGTCTAGGCCGGCTGGCTTGGTACCAATGTACCAATATATATTTCAGCTTTATTTGTACTGTAAAAATATTATTACACACTCGGTCTCTCCTTCTCTCGCTCTCATTTACTTTATTTCCTTTAGGGAGGGAGGGGTATTTTCAAGTGCAGTGCTGCTTTTCACATCATCACAAGTTGTTTACAGTGCATCCCAGCTGAAGAGGCGTGTGTCCAGGTGTCCACCCTACCTTGAGCTGGTTGAGCTTCAGCAGGTCAGAGTCCATGACGGCCGGGGTGCCGATGACCGTGAGGAGGCGCCGCTGCTCCGAGCGCCTCTCCGACAACAGCCGGTTCGTACCCTGCCCAAAGGGAGCAGTTAGTTATTATAGATAACACTTTCAAAACTACAACGTCACGAGTTAAGTGCCGTGTGGAGGATGTCAAGCGGGTCGCACACCAGACGGGCCACGGAGCACATATATCTATATAGATAGATATATCTATATATAGCTATATCTATATCTATAGATAGATGCTGACTTAATAATTCACTAATTTGACTGTTCTAGAGTTCTTTCTCTCTTCAGTCACGGCTGTGTTTCAGCGTGACTGGCTTCTGCCAATTCTAAACATTTCCTGTCTTTAGTGAGGTGGCTACATTTACTCAGGCCTCCTCCTATTCACCAGTCTTATCTGCCCACACTCGTTATCAGCCGTGAACTTTGAGATGGTCAACGCTGACGAGTTAAATGGGTCAGAGACCAACTGCTCCCGGCCTCATTTCACAAGGTCGATATACTCAGATACACACCACTCTCCTCCTCTCCCACCCCACCCCACTCACCATGCTGTCCAGGTTCTCCATCTCCAGGAGGACCTGCTCGGGCAGGTCCAGGTCCAGGTAGGCGTCCTTCTCCTTGCGGCTGATGGCGTAGTAGCCCTCGCTCCTGGCGCAGCCGGTCACGTGCTCGCGCAGCACACGCTCGGCGCTCTTCTTCTTGCGGCGAGGGTTTGGCAGGTTGGTCGGTGCGGGCGTGCGGTCAAGGAAACCACAGCAATAACAAAGCGGGAGAAGCACACCGTCTGCGTGGCGGCGGTGGGACGGAGAGCAGACGCCATGCAGTAGGGACCTCGCCATACCATGTCACAATGATGTTTGAGTGCCGATATGACATGTATTTATGTTATGCTTAGATGTTGTGTGGTTTAACGTATAGGTTTACCGTCAGGGTTCGGGTTCCACAGGGCCTAACCCTTTTTTTAAATGAACAGAACAGAACAGTAGTGGACTACTGGCGAATACACTACAGCGCCCTCTGTAGGACGCTGTAGTTTCTTTTTACAAATAAATAAATACTGAACCTACGGGGAGATCAGAATCTTTCTACTGTATGCATACTACGCTAGTATTCATTATCTGTTATCGTTGTACCCTGGAGGTCAGCAGTCAGCAAGGGAAGGGGAGGGTGGTGTTGCTGCACGTTTCATAAAACTTCTCTTACCAGCCTGACGGTATTCTATGTTCAAATAGAGCTATATGAAACACAAGAACATTATGAACAATTGCTCCGACATATTCCTGTTTGACCAGCCTGGCCGATCCCTGTACCAACTACTCCCTGGATGGACGCCATGTGACGGACAAACAGCCCTAGAGCTGCAGGGCAGCGCTCTGCTCCTCACTTTACTGTAGATTTTATATCTCCAGATTTTACATTTGTTACGCGTGTTGCCTTGTCGCGAGGACTTCCTGTCCAGAGTGACCCGATACTGTTGTGAAGGATATTAGTGTGGCTGACCCAGTGGGTGTCGTTGAGCCAGTCGGTGCGGTGGTCCTCCTGAAGCAGCTTCTCGTACGTGGTCTTCAGCAGTAGCAGGTCCTCCGTGTCCAGGCCGGAGTTCCAGATGTCGTACAGGATGGTCATCTGCTCGTATTCGCTGCGTGTGTCAAAGCTGACGGGGGGGAGCACGGCTACGGCCGCAGCCGCCGGCACAGGCGCGGCCTTGGGCCAGCGCTGGGAGGCGGTGACGCCCGCCTCCTGCAGGAAGAGGCGCTCGCTCTTCCGCACGTCCTCCAGCTCCTCGTCCTCGGTGGAAGAGCTGGACAGCTCGCCGGACTCCAGCTCCTCCACGTCCACGTCCTCCTCCGAGTCCTGGAGAACACGCCACCACCACGGTTAACATTAGTTCACTTGGTGATACGGTCCCATCATGAAAAGACAAACATATTGAACATGATTTGACTCCCTGATGCGGTGCCACAACAACACTGTTTGTTGAGCATTCATTTTTCTCAAGTGGTGGAACAACTAAGTCCCTCAAAGCTGGCTTGTCATTTAGACGAAATCATTCTAACGAAAGAGGAACTTTCAACATTTCAGCGATGTAGTCGGAGGAGAAACAGGTAAGCTGAGCAAAATGGTCATCACAGCTCTCATTCGCTTGTGTTGTTTATCGTTTTGCAGTGAGGCAGTGAAAACCGATCATTAACATGGTTTGGAAATAAAAATCTGCATCCTTCCCAATCTATGCTAACAAGCAGATGTCTACGTGTCACTGAGTCAAAATTCTGTTACATCAAGAAAGACTTACAGGAAACCAATTTTTAAACAGGAAGCTCAAAGACATTTACCACCACACCCCCGCCCACGTACCGCTAGTTTCCCTTTCCTCTGCTTCTTGCCAGGCAGCTCCTTCTGCTTCTTGGGGGGCTGCCGCTCCTGCTTTTCTTTCCTCCTCCTCTTCTTGCTCTTGTCCTTGTCCACCTCCAAACCCTTGGAGGATGCTCCTTTCCTCTTTGAGGGCGGGGTCAGTGCGGTCGTCCTGGCGACGGCGTCTCTGGCCTCGTACGGTGGGGCGGTGGTGGTGGCAGCCGACGACGACAGCTCGTCCTCGCCGCCGTCTCCCCTGGGTGCCGGCGCCTCGCCGATCACCTCCTCCGGAGCCTCCAGCACGCCGGAGATGCTGGCCAGCTCGGTGGGGAGCAGCAAGGAGGAGTCCTGCTTGAGGGAGCTCCGCCTGGGGGCGGGCGCCAGCAGCACGGGGGGCTTGGAGTAGTTGTGCTCCGTGAGGACCACCACGCCCTCGGGGTCCATGACCAGCGTCAGGGGCTCCGGGGAGAGGAAGAGCTCCTCGTCCATGCGCTGCTCCTCCGCCTCGTCCGACGTCTCCGTCTCCTCCGAGTCGCCGGCCTCGGGGTCTACCTTCAGAGCCACGTCGGCCAGCACCGAGAGGTGGGCGCCGGGGGGCGCCGAGGCCAGCTGCAGCAGGCTGGAGACCCCGAGCTGCTCCCGGAGCTTCAGCCGGCTCTCCTCCTCCTCGCCCTCCCGGAGGGCCCGGTGGGGGAGTGGCGGGGCTGCCGGGGACCTCCCTCTGCCTCGCTTGATAGGGGGAGGAGGAGGGGCCTCTTCGAAGGCCATCCTGCACATGGAGGCGTGGTCCGGCGGGAGGTTCTGCACGGTGAGACACACCATGACGGGGGCGGCAGCGGGGAACTTGGGGGACTCCTTCCCCCGTTTCCAGGGCAGCTTGCTGGGGGTGATCTGTGGCGAGCCCAGGGGAGCAGGGGTCTTCTTGTGGTCGTCGGGGCTGGCGGCATTGCGGCCGTGAGGGGGCACGATGAGCGCGTTACCCTCCCCGGGCTTGGAGGCGAATGGTAGCAATTGGATGCCCGGGGTGGCATGGGCAGAGGGGGAGGGGGCGGCGGAGAGCGGGGAGTCCGGAGGTCGGGCGGGGGACGGCAGGGGCGAGTCCCCGGCCCCTCGCTGGGGCGAGCGGGACGGCGCGGGGGCCGGCGGCGGCGCTTTGCCGTCGGCCTCCTCGGTGGAGAAGGAGACCGTCTTCCTGCGCTTCTTGAGGGGCGGGACGAGCACCACGGGAGACGAGGGGCGCGGGTACGGCGGCGAGGGGGGGCGCTTGGCAGGGACGCTGGGGTTCTGCTCCCTGACTGTTGCTGCTGACACAGAAACACATAATGTTATGTTTGTTTGATTCTTAAAAGAAAACCAAACCCTAAAACAAGTTATTTTAGATTAAAAGTGATGTAGTGGATCCATAGGATTGATCTGTTACAAATCACCTGACATGCACAGTTTTAAGTAGGATGAGATGTGGACTCATATCGCCCCCTATGGGTTGAACACTGCTACCGCACGAGTTACCGGTTACTGGTCGTTTTGGGTGACGCCAATCAAACATTGTGGCTACACCCCCCACACGACCGCCCCCCCCCACATCTGATGGTAGCGAGTGGAGAAGCCTGAACAGCAGTATAGCCTGCCCCTACATAAAAAAAAAAGGTCTTCCAGAAATGCACAAGAAGGTATTTTGGAAATGTTGATGGACTTGCTCAAACAGGGCGTTCTGATCTGCGGTCTGTGGTTCACATCCTGCCCACCTGGTCTGTCGCCTGCTTTTGAAACAGCGGCTGTGGAACTTTCCCTGAGAAAAAGAAACGAAAATCAACAAAACGGTATCAGATCAATCTCATCAAACAATAACGACGATGCCGATAGTTAGCATTAACATCGATTCAGTCGGAACGCCTCGGTCGACACACACCTGCCGTCGGCCCCTTTGTGGCGGTCAGCAGGCGCGCCGTCCACGGTGGACTCGTCCATGCTGTCGGGACCCTCGCTGTCCGCCCGCTCCCCCTCCTCCACCTCCTCCTCCTCGGAGGAGGAGGCGGAGGAGGACGAAGAGGAGCCCCCCGACGACGAAGACAGGCTCTCGTCATCGCTGTCAGCACTGAGAGCGTCGTCTAAACCAAAAACATTCAGATTAAAAATAATAACAGGAGTTAGGTAGTGAGCAGTGACCAGCCAAGGAAACCATGACGTATGATGATCAGTATTTAAGAGGATCAAGTCTCCTTCAATTAGGATAAAATGGTACAAAATACAATGGTACTGGGATGAATTACCTTCACTCTCCTTCCCACTGTCCTCCTCCTACAGGACCAAGCACAACACAAGAGCTTGGTTACACTAACACTAGCACATGGACAGACAGACACATACAGCTGGTCAACATTAACAACCCGCCAGTCACAAGACCATCACTCCTTTAAAACGCTAAATGGTCTGCACCTTGTTGCTTTTCCAACCTGTGGCCTCAACGCACTTCAATTAGGGCCTCACATTCACCCATGCTGCCATCTCAAACTATTCATGAATCAATAACATGAAACCACCAATAAAAAAAACATCTATGTCAATATGTTACAATCAGGGTCCATAATGAACACAATGTGACCATTTGGCAGGGTTACACATTAAAACAATATTGTTCCACTCTGGCAGGTAAAAAGACGTGAACTTTAGACCCTGATTCCAACACGTCGCGGCTCCTGGTAACCGACACCCAGCAGCACCCAGCTCACACACCTTTTCAGAGGACGATCCGTCGGAGGTCTCCTCCCCCTCGCTGTCCAGCTCCCAAGGCTTACGGTTCCTCGGCTTCCTCTTCCTGCTCTTGCCTCCGCGCTCGGGGCCACGGCGCTCCCTGTCGGAGCGCCGGCCGTCCGCTCCTGGGGAGAGACACGGAGGCGGACGTGAGAATTGAGAAACGTCTTCCAATTCATGACCAATGTCTTTATTTATCTTTTGCCCCTGTAGAGATCTCCTTTCATCCTGTCTGAATGTGATTGCCTTCTAGTGGTGTCTCCTGTCGTTCAGGCCTGTGCTTGTTTGTGATGTTTTATCCAGACTGTCTAGCATGACTCTAGAGCAGGGGTCCTCAAACCCCGGACTCCGGTCCGGATCCGGACCGAACCACAACTGTCTCCGGACTCTGAGCAAATTATACTTTTCATGTATTATCTGCGAGACATCGCCACGACGCAACACGTCAAACTCCTCCGTATGTAAATGTAAATCTCCGCTTCCTCCACTGCAAGCAGCGCTCCGCTTGTCCGACTACTCCTCTGTCTGTGATAGGACGTCTACTCTGCCTTGGTCCGATCACATTCAGCGTACCGTCATCTCCATGATAGCTTTATTTACACAATTGAATTTATAGCTGTGAATCTGCGCTGTAAGCTGGGCTTTCTGCAAAGACTGCAACGAAAAGTAAATCGCGAACAGACCCCCCCCCCCCTTCCCCGTCGGCCGGTTCGCAACGGTGCTGCTAATACCACCCCCCCCCCCCCCACTCTGGAAATCTTCTCTGGACCTTTGTCTTATTGAAAATGCTCTTTGCGGACCTTTAAGATTTGTAATTGAGGACCCCTGCTCTAGAGTGTAGACTCCATTATATCAGACTGTCTAGCATGACACTAGAGTGTAGACTCCATGCCAGACAGTCTGATATAATGGAGTCTACACTATAGTCATGCCAGACACTTTGATATAATGGAGTCTACACTATAGTCATGCTAGACAGGCTGATATAATGGAGTCTACACTATAGTCATGCCAGACAGTCTGATATAATGGAGTCTACACTATAGTCATGCTAGACAGTCTGATATAATGAAGTCTACACTATAGTCATGCTAGACAGGCTGATATAATGGAGTCTACACTATAGTCATGCCAGACAGTCTGATATAATGGAGTCTACACTCTAGAGTCATGCCAGACAGTCTGATATAATGGAGTCTACACTATAGTCATGCCAGACAGTCTGATATAATGGAGTCTACACT